>CAWUFW010025534.1:0-43533 GCA_963921515.1 Calotriton arnoldi
CATTGTGAATATCCCCCTATGTTTTTAATTCCAGAAAAAACCTTTGCAATCAGCCTGTGGAAAACGCTCACTGCTGACAACAAGCTAAAAGGAAACCTGTTGAATTGAAAAACACCTTCAGCCGTGATGAAAGCTGTCAAGTGCCTGGAGTCCGAATGAAACTTCACTTGATGATAGGCACTTTTCAGATCTAAGTTAGAAAAGTACCTTCCCCCAGAAAGAAAAAAAATTAGTTCATTTATGTTCAGAAGAGGTAAGCAATCTATGACCACATTCTGATTGAGTCTGCACAAACCAACAGAGAATCTCAGTGTGGCATCTTATTTTTTAGTTATCATCCCTGGAGACAGTCATTGTGTGGCCTCAACAGCTCTGTGGCTTTGTCCTGGATCATCTGATCTAGTACATTCTTTACCACATCCCTTACTGCCAGGGGTACTTTACTTGCTGCATGCCTCACCAGCAAAGCATTCTTCTTCAAAATGGTTTTGTGTTGGCGATCCTTTGCTTCCCCCAACCTGTCTTCAAAAATCTGATTTGAAGTGTTTTAAAGGGGTTTCTTGTTCTCCCTCATCTATCAACATCACTTGGTTCACCTCTTGAGTATTTACTACTATGTGTAAATCTTTTTGGTGAGACCAACCCAAAATCGGTGGACTCTCAGCCATGACATGTACCTTCCCATGGGTAGCTTGATCCATGAAATCTATCTTTGCCTAAAAGTAGCCCATCAACGCCATATCGGCTCCTTGATACCCCTTTAGAAACATAACGATGGCTTTTAAACTTCTCTCTGGTTAGGTGAGGTAAACCAATTGCTTTGGTATGATTGTGTACCTTGAGCCTGAATCCACCATCAAGACAATGACTCTGCCAACCACCTTAAAATCTGCTTTAGGGCGTACTTTACTTTTTATGTCTTCATCCTTCTCTGTAGCAGGCTCATTATCATTGACCATCAGCACTCTATGTTCCACTGTTTCCTTTGTTTTGTCTACTGATGTGACATGTTTGTCTGATGCCTTGCACACACGTGCAAAGTGGACTTTCTTTCCACAAATTTGGCATGCCATTACTACAGCAAAACACGCAAGTGGAAATTTCTGCCATACCAGTAGCAAGAGTGGTTGGGACCCTTGTTTGAAGAATTGGACATTCCCCCATCTTCACATTGCTCCCTTTGCCATGAAAGCTGTTTGCCACATGCTACTTTTTGTTGACAGCATTAACCAAGCCTGAGTCACTGTCCACCTCTGTCAAATCAGAGGTATTTTTGCCTTCAATACTTTGTATTGCCTTCATGCACCTCTCTGACTTCTACATCAGATTGACAATTTTTATGGCATCTTTAAGAGTGGGATTGCTGGCAACCCAGAGTCTCTCCTGGATCTTTTTGCTACTACTTTGAATTGTTAACTGGTCCCTGATTAGTTCTTCAGTCACTAACCCAAATTTGCACTTTGTCTCCTACTCACGCAGCCTTGCTACAAAGTCATTGACTGATTTGAATGGTTTTTGAGGTTGGATGTAAACCTTATGGTGCCACATCACAATATTCACAGTTTTGGCAAAACGGTTCGGCAACCGTAATTTGGCTCCTTTGTACACATCCTCAATCTCATCTCCATTTTCCTCATACACTTGTGGTAGGTATTTGAATACATGTTGACCCGCCGTACCCAAGCAACCTATTAACACTGCCTTCTTCCTGAGCTGGGAAAAATTCATGCCTTCGAGTGGCACAATGTAGGTTTCAAAAATTTCCATCCCATCCTCCCACTCAATTGGTGGGTCTCCATGCTGCATAAGAAATAAAGGTGGTACAACAACCGACTGACTTATATTCATGGTTAATAGGAAATCATCAGGATTCACTAAAAACATCAAGCCTTAAAGGCCACTACATGGCACTGTGATATGCTGCCAATCTAGATAAAAACCATAAATTCTTGAAACTGTGCACTTTGGTTCATAGGTGGCACTGTGAGCAGAATTGTGATCGGAGGCTTCTGAGGAGAGGACTGACTGCAGCGAGGAGATGGGCTGAAGTCAAAAAGATAAAAAAACTCTCACTGGCTCCAGATTTTATTATCCTCTTCCTTTCTGTTGCACATCAATATTCTTTCTTTACTATATTTTTTCTCTGTTGCATTTGTCTTGCCTTCTCGTTTTCCAAAACCTTTAAAAATTGGCTGTTTCTACTGCAGAGAACAAGCAGGCCATAACATGGTGCGTCGCTCGCTCAGGAGCCTCAGGTACGGTAGTGTAGGTCTCTTGGGAAGATTGCGCCGCACATAGCAAGGCATCGCACACACTGGGGAATCTTCCTTAGATGGTGTGAGCCCTTAGGCAAGGATGCAGTGTGTGCGGCCTACCGTGTGGCACCTCACACTCGACAACAACTTCAAAGGAGCACAGGACTGCCAGCAGGACAGTGCTCACGCTCTGGTGCTGGGTCCAATATCGAAAGATCGCCCACAGGAGGTCTCTGGGTCCCACACGGGTTGTAATAATCAATTTATGTCCACCCGCAGGCATCACTAATATCAGCAACAGTCTAGGGGACTCAACTGTTCACACAAATTTCACAGCCTGCAATCAACAGCCTTGAGGAGCGTTGGCACAGGATTTCCTCCACATCACATCACTTCTGTAGATAGGTGTCTGGCTATCTCATCCTCATCGCCAAAAATATTGTAGTAGTTCGACAAAACAGACAATGCAGGGCTGACTTTCTTCAACTTTATTGGCAGGAAAACTGTGTGCTTGGCAAGCCAGACACCAACAGCCTCCTTCTTCCTTCAACCACCTTAGAACCACCTGCAGTCATAAACTCTTACATAGACAACATTCCAGGGCGACATCACAAGGCTGGACGAATGGAAGAACACAGACTACGATAACATATGCCCTCATTATAAGAGGGAGTGTCTGCTTTTGCAAATAAAATGGTTACTCAGTGTGAGACAGTGGTTCTGACCATATGAGCGGCCCAGATTGTTTGCTTTTTGATCACCTAATTTTTGAGCTTTTACTGTGGGAGAGCCTCAAAAACTGGAACTCACCCAAGGTAAACTCAAGGTAAAATGGGCTGTGCATGTTTTCCGCCACTGTCTGCCTTGTGAGATAAGATTGCTGCGATGCAGCCAGGGTAAGGAGCACTGGGCTGGTTACATGTGGACCCGTGTGCACACATGTGTGCCCATATATTAGGGCTTCACGAGGGAGATTCCTGTTGTACACAGCCCAGGAGCTGTGTACAGGTAGCACGACTACCTGTGTACAGGTAGTCGGACTATGCAGAGTTGAGTGGTGACCTGGAACAGGCTTTATAATGGGGGGTACATATGCAAGCACAGAAGTTTATCACCAGCTAAATGAGCATGTGTGAGCCTTCCAGGTCAGTCACAAAGATGCAAAGTGCTCTGGTCTCTCTATCCGCACATGCTAAAACCAATATGAAAGAGGACACATTGATGTCCTCAACACAACGAACCCTGAGTATACCAAAGCAGCAACCCTACTTTAAAAGACAGCATGAGACTGTGGGTACGTGGGACTCCTAATTTTTCCATCCCATAATTTTACCTCAAAAGAACACCCACAATTTGATGAAGTGGAGACAGTGTTAAATTTCAGTTTCATGAGACAATGTGTCCCTGAGGTAACGCCTCCCAATACATCAAAATATCGGAATAACAGTCAATTAATAAAAAGGCCTCCTCAATAATTGAGTTCTAAATCAGCGGAATACTTTAAATATTATTTATTAAAAAATTCAAAAGAAATGCTATACAGAGTCAATGTCATGAAGGCTCTCAGCAAATGGCATATTTTTTGTTTTGTACTTCTCAGAATTTTTATACATTTTTATCACATATGAAATTACTCAAAACTGCAGATGTATTATGGTGTGATTGAAAATGTTACATTCTCAGCAAATCTGAGCACAGATTCACTAAGCGTCATATTGCCTTAGCACTTAAACACTATCCCACTGCATGTGTCTTGATCCTGCCCACTCTATGCTAATACCATCTGGAGATTGTGAAACAAACTAGACACATGAATAACAGCGAGCTGTTATGAATGAATAAGGTACAGCTAATTAACAGAAGGACCTTGAAGGAGGAATATGTTTTGTGACTGAGCTGCGTAAGATTCATTGAGAACATCATGAACAATAACAATGGAAATAAACAAACATGATTCTGCATTGGTGTGTGCTGCAGAAATAAATAACAGTGAAACGTGCAGGAGGATGAGAGGTGGGGGCATCCATTTAGCAAAAGATGGCCCTAGTGGAGGCCTATTTGACAAGAGTCAGGAAAACACATTTCCGTATGACATAGGAATTTTGTTTTAAAGACAATAGCACAATATCAAACTATACATGTGTAATCATCACAATATCAAACTATACATGTGTAATCAAGTGTAAACCCACAATCTTCACGTTGTTAACAAAGCATGAAAATATAAATGTGAAAAAATCTCTAACAAGACCGCAGCTTTATTTTGGGAAGTGATATCAAATCTCAGCCTGCATGTAATTTCTGGAGCATAACTTCAGACATTTTGTACTAAAACCATATCACACATCAGTCTTATTAACAGCTTGTAGCTTAGTTCCCCATTTCTTAACAGAGTACACTGGAGATCGAGTCACCTACAATCCATTACCTCTCAGTGCAAAACATTCTTTGAACTCATGGTTTCCCTCTTAAACTGAGTTCCCCTGGCACCTCTGCACTTTGGAGGGCCCTCTAAAGGATCCTCCATTCGAGCTAAAACGGACTGGAGGGACTATCTCTTCTATGAGAGGACCTTGCCGGTCTTTGCTTTCTTAAATCGTGCAGGAGGCCTGCTCACCCCAAAACAACCCTACCTAGGGCACACCCCACATCGTTGGGGAGCCAATCTGGGCAACTGGGCAATCCTTTGGTGCAGACCGCATCCTCTAAACCCCAAAGGGACAACAACCCTAGCTAGGGCACACCCCACGTCGTTGTGGAGCCAATCTGGGCAACTGGGACATCCTTCGGTGCATACCGCATCTTCCAAACCCCGAAGGGACAATGCCCTAAAGCGTCAATGTACAAGTGTGATGGTGGATAGAGGGCTTCAGAAAACGACCACTCCAACCCTTGCTAAACTGCAGATTCTTTAACAAATGCTGCAGACATCCTCCTTGCCTTCCCTTTGAGGTCCCCATGACAGTGATCTCCTGTGTCTAAAACTCCTGTGAGATGCCAAGTGAACCTGAATTGTCTCCGGCCACCATGAGCTCGCCTCGCCCCAATACAACAAGAGACAACGTATATAACATGACAGTTCCTGTAAATAAAAGAAAACCGTTAATAAAACACGCATTGAACAAGAATGTGTACATCAAAGTGCTGCAACAAACAATATCTAACCAGCTAACACCTAAACAAAATCACCTCCATCATGTACACATTTACAGGCCAGGGACTTCCAAAATAGAACCCACTCCTCTTCCCTTATACATACAGTGCATAAACTATACTGGCTACGTATCCACAACATACACTTGGAATGTTAGCTGTAAGTACCTTTCATATCAACGGTTGCTCCACTGTGGCATAGAAACAACCTAGAATGGGAATACGTAAAAAAATAAGTGTAATATCTGACTGCACATTGACAAGACACTCATCAGCCAATACCAAATAACTCATTTTCATGAGTGAGTAAAAAAAAAATAACCTTTGATACAGAATAGTGAGGGAAGATTATTAAATGAGACCTTTTCTCTTTACTGCACCAACTTCTCTTGTGCAGCATACAGATCCTGGACCAAGGCTGGCATACTCCAGACTATTTAAAAGGGCTGTCTTAAGGTGGGGCTCATAACAGGCTGGTGCTCCTAATGTTTGTGATGTGCACACTCGGACTCACATGTTTTAAGTAGGCCTGGGCAGAGTTCGTGGAGTTCTGCTATGCGAACTCCGCAAAGTACCAAAAAATCTCTGCCGGAACCGGCGGAGTGCGATAAGTTGTGCTAATTTTTAGAGCTGGGAGTTTGTCCCGCACTGTAAAATCAGCACGAACTGCACCACCCTTGCACTTGCAAGAGGGTGCTGCTTCTTTCTGCAGCTTGAGTAGATGTTCTACTTGAGCGGCAGCTTTCTCAGCACGAGCTGCAGGTTCCTTAATGCAAACGGTAGCGACCTTCGGCGACCACCCGCGTTTAGAAATCTCCGGGAGATGATCTAGCTTATGTTTTTCCTCACCATGCTCACCAACTCAACGTTGACGAGCCACGCAAGAAGAAAAACTCTGCTCCGTGCTTCTTCATTGACTTTTTCGTAATTTCACACTCTATGCGGAGCGTGGAGAGGGCGAAACTCTGCAAAATATCCTGGCGGAGCGGAGTTCACCGTCCACTTCTAGTTTTAAGCTGTCTGTGACAGATATGGAGTATTATGTATAATGCTTTTTTCCTTTCTACAGCTTACAACCTTAGATTGCTTTCCACATCTTGCATCCTTAGATTGCTTGCTATCTCAAAACTCCTTCTCCCACTATACTCCTAAACACTGAATGAAAAATTCACCTTGACTTACTTCTGCTTGATTCCTCTAATTTCTGTCTTCAGAGTGACCCTCTTCTTACCTTCCATTTCCAGCATGCCTTCTAATTCTTAGTATAGCCTCCTCTCAGTCTCATGCCTGTCTGCCTTAATCTCTCTTATTGTAATTCTGCAAAAGGCTGACACCTCATTTCATAGATCACTAACTCTCCTGCTGTAAAAACATGTCCCTGCAATCTAACATTACCTAATATCCACTAGCCTATCCATCTCACCAACCATTCACCTGAAACTACATAGCCCCCACTAACGATTACTGGTATTGATATAATCTATCACATGGGTACTCATAAACATTTTTTCAGGGGCCACAAGGAACAGTCTGGGATGAGCTTGAGGATTGCATCGATACTGAGCCATCCCCGGGGAGACAGAAAAGGATGGAAGTTTATCAGGACAGTAAAAGAACTACACCTTTTCAAAATTCGAAAGTGGGAGATTTACAAAATAAACGGGGGAATGTATTTTCCCAATATGCTTATGTTGAAACCGAGTCAATTTTAGGCTGGCGACACCTAATATAAAGCCATTTTTTACTTCAAAAACCTGGAGTACATGTATGGTTTTGCAGCAGCCAATCTTATACGATGTGCAGCTTCTCCATTTTTAAAATTTTGTAACAATCAGGAGGATTCAAGTCAGAGACATTCCAGTTACACACATAGACATCTGAAATCTATAGTGCAGTCCTGCTATGTTTCCAAGGTACATGGGTGATGTGCTGCTCCAGTTCAGTTTTTTTCCTTGAATTCTGATATTTGTAGCCTTTAGTATTCCATTAAAAAATAGTTCTAAAAATCCAAGAATTACATGCATGAAAACATGTTCAAGTTGCAAAGAAGGAGATTTTGAAAAACAAATGGGGGGAATTTATTTCCACCAATGACTTACATGAGCTTCTATCAAACACAGCTAAAATGAAGCCATCTTTTGCTTACAAATTGGGGAGTACCCCACCTAAATTGGGTCTATTGGCACTTATGGATTTAAAAAAAAAAAAAAAACATGGACTGGATTAGTAAATTTTGCCTGGACCTGGGAAATTTAGCAACTATGGTAGTGATCAAACTGAGCTTTCCTACAAAAACAATGCATTTCTATATATCAGTTTGAATTCCAATAATATTTCATTTAAAGTATGGCCAGAACATTTCTATGCAGTTTCCTGTAGGTTAAAGACCCAACAAAGTATTTGCACAATATTTTAGTCTTTTAAGCACCTGCTGACTCACTCCCCCACTCACTAACCCTTATGTTTACAGTTCGCATATTTTTTCCATAGACTTCCACAGACCAATGACTTAGGCGTTCAACTATGGGCAAGGCTGCATACCTGGCAGCACAATCTGAATTAGCTTTAGAAATAAAACCAAAAGAGTGCAAACAAATGTACCCGTACGACATTGTATCCTTTATTTCTGATTCTGTGTTTTGTTCTAAGGTCATTTTAGCTTTTTCTTTTAGCAGTGCAGCCTGATCATAAAATAAGCTGGACTGACTGTAGAAAACAAGCCCAGAACTAGAAAACGAAGTTGCTTGTTTAACAAAAATGACAGGATAAAAAAATGGAACTCGGGCAGCTTTATTTCTCTGCTGCTCTTTCCTAAGAATGTCCGCAAGTGACATGGAGAGGTCTGCGGGCCGCCAGCCAGGGCCGGACTGGCTACCGGGCGTTTTGGTGTGCTGCCAAGCTGGGGGCTGATTTCGTTGATGGGGACCTGCGTGTGCTTAAAACCATTCGTTTTGCTTTGTTTATTTAGAAGCACACGCAGGTCCCCATCAACGAAATCAGCCCCCACCGCAGTGAAATCAGCCCCCAGCTTGGCAGCACACCAAAATGCCCGGTAGCCAGTCCGGCCCTGCCGCCAGCGGCCTGCAGACCGTACTTTGAGTACCACTGATCCATCACAAAGTATCTGAAGTAAATACATGCACATTTTTTTCATGAAAGCACATGACTAATTGCAATAGCCAACATTTAACCACTTGATTAACCACTAACCTTGGGTTCGGGAGTAGAGTGCTACTCTGGGTGATGCGTTTCAATGCCTCATCAGGGTCAGTAAGCGCTACATCAATACAAAAACAAATTACAAATAACCAAGGTTTTATTACTGCCCTCATGCACTTTCTATCATTTCATGTAAAATCATTTAATGTGACTCAAGCCATTTTCCATTAAGTATTATGATCCCAGAAAAGTCTGATAGTTCTGTAATTTCCGTTGGATCCTCCAGAAATGCATCAAGATTCAGGCCCCCCTTATAAGTGACTGGCCTGGATAATTTTTGTGTATGAGGGTATTTACTGTTATCGCATATAAGCGAATCATGAGTTTAATGGCTAATACCCCACTCCTGAGGTATTTATTTCAGCAGATCAAACCTTGTGAGAAGCTGGCCTGGTATATGATGTCCACTAATGTAAGTGGGCACCTTGCACCAGTGCAGACAACCTTTATGGTGATTTAAGAGGTCTTAGACAACCTTAGAAAGCTCTCTAAGTGGTAGTTGTGGAGAGCAGCCTTCAGACTTATTCCAAAAGGAGTTTAAAGCAGCTTGTTTTACTAGAATGCAATCTTATAATATAGATTAAGTGAAGAGAAGCGCACCAAGTATGTATAAAAATATGTATTTATTATATAATACTCTCTAGAATGTTCAAGTATCTCCAAAATGGAGATAAACACAATGCACACAATACTTTAGCAAAGAAACACAGTAAGTAGCACAAAATACACAGTGGCCGTAGGGGGGGGGGGAACCAAACCATATACTAAGAAAGTGGTATAAGAACCACGACTCGAATCAGGACGATCTCGAGAGGATGTAGAATTGCTGGGGACCCACAGAACCACCAAAGGTAAGTAGATAGGGACCCCATGTAGAGCGTGTGCAGTGTGGGAACACGACCATGTGCTCCATACAAGTCTATGTGCAAGTCGCGGTTGGATTTTTAAAGATTAAGAACCCTTCCCAGTGGACCCTGAACAAACCCCGTGGAAGACAGAAGGTTGGAGAGCCACCCCACCCATGGATACCCTAGTACACATGTTACCTACACCAGGGATGCCGGGTGCATTCATGTGAAGTGGTGTCAGAAACCACAATCGAACCCAATGGAGGACTTCAGGAAAGTGCTACTGCTGGAAGAGGAGAAAGTGTCTGTGGGAATCCAAATGTGGATTCTAGAAGAGGAGTACCTGAAAGCAGAGGGGACAGAGTCTATGTCACTCGGGAGTGACCAGGAGACTTGGAAGACGAATGCCCTCCGATGTAGGGTGCTTCAGGACGGATGACGAGGACTTGACTCTGCAGCTGTGAGGACCAGGCAATGCTGAGGAAGACCAGGACCCACATATGAGCTGTCCCATGAAGGATGTTGAGTGCTGAGGGGTCGGTGTCCGGCGGGAGCACCAACAAGTATTGGCAAAGGCAAGCAACTCAGGAATCAAAGAAGGAGCAACGTCAAGACCAGCAAGGTCCAGGGGACTCACCAAAGGCAGGGGAGTCAGGGCAGGCCCCGAGCAATCAGGGGAGCCCAAAAGAAACAAGTGTGACCCTCAAGTGGACCCACAGGCCGGAGGCACTGGAGTCGCGAGAGGACCTCAAGCAGCTTACCAAAAGATGCAGGCCACGGTGCACAGGATGCAGTGTGGCTGAAGATTCTGGTCACAGGAGATGCTCGAGGTTGGGGCTACTTGGAGCCTGAAGATCTTCTTGCAAAGAAGCCAACAAGCCCTTGCAACTGCAAGTTGGATGCGGTACATAGGGGTTTGGGTATTGCAACCCCCACTAGGAATACTGGCCTCAAATTTGGTTAGAGGGTAGAGCAGGCCTTGGGAGCTGTGGAAAACCACCACCTGTGTTGCAGAGCCCACGGAGTCCAGAGGAGCTCAGGTTCTGCAGACCGGTCGACTTAGTTGCGGTGCCTGCAAATCCAGGGGAGTGAATCCTTAACTCCAAGGTAGATTTCTTCAGGTGTCTTTGATGCTTCACAGGCCTTGGAGGATCCTGTATGATACACAGGCACAGACAATGCAGCAGACTGGAAGGGAGATGAAGTCAGGCCCAAACGAAGTCCAGCGAAGTCCAGAGTGCCCAGACGGTAGAAGAGCAGTGGTGTCTGATCTGAATCTTATCCCACGCCGAATCTAGGAACCTACACCCAGGGAAGCCCTTAAGTACCCTAGGGAAAGGTTTGGGAAGATTCAGGGGACCCTCCCAGGGGAGGGTCTGGACAGGGGGGAGGTTACTCCCATGTCCTTTGTCCAGTTTCGCGCCAGAGATGGAGCCAACGGCTCCCAGAACTGGTTTGAACTGTACTATGCACAATGACACCAAATGTGCCCCTCATGCAGACTTAGTTGCGCTGGCAAGCACATGCACCCGGTCCCAATGCACTAAATCCTGTCTGGGAGGTGGTCACACCTCCCTTTGACAGGATGCCTATTGTTCCACCTTCCTCTGCTCAAGCTTGGCTCAGCAGCAGGATGGCAGAAATGTGTCTCTGGTCGGCAGCAACCATTTTGTGCTGTCCGGGACTAGAAGGTTGGTACCAGGAACACTGAGAGCCTAACGGAGGGCTCTTCCAGTGCTTGGAATCATACCTCCCACTTTGTTTACGGTGTGGGGGTATGATTCCAACATGTTTGATACGAAACATGATATGATTCGTTGCAGCCGTTTTCGAGATGGTCATCGCGTAATTACTAGGTGCCCCTCTATATAGTATATGGCTGCTTCACTGACAACCCAGGAGAATGGACTCCGTAGGCTGCAGGGGTGTCCTGCTCATGCAGGGGCACCCTCTCACTTAGAACCAATCACCCTGCCTTCAGGATTGCAAAGGCCTGCTAAAGGGGTGACTTATAGGTTTTAAGTGCAGTGATCCTTAGATATAGTAAACCTATATTTTTAGTAAGTGGTGCATGCACCAACTTACACAGGCTGCATTGGAGGCTTGTAGTTCCATTTTGAATGGTCTCTCAGAGGTGGCATAATACATGCTGCAGCCCATGGGAGACCTCTGGGGTACCGATGCCCTGGGTACATGGGCACATATATTCTAGGGACTGACAAGTGTACCCCAGTATCCAATCTGGAATGTACCTAAATACTGAAGAAACCAATTTAGGGAGAAAGCAGATAGACTGGGGTCCTGATTAGCAGGATCCCAGTCAGACTAGTCAAAACACAGCTTAACACCAGGCAAAAAGTGGGGGTAACCATGCAGAAGGGTCCTACCTTCCTACAAACTTCCCAAAATTTAACTGGGCAAAAGTGTCCAGTAATCAGTGGGGTATGTAGATTGTATTGTAATAAGCACCAAAGAGGGCAGGGTCGAAACTGTGTGCTATTTATCTACTCAATAAATTCTGACTCTGTGGAGTCAGATGTTACTGGAGACAATAAATAACACCTCTAACACTGACCCTCTCAAAATAAGGGCCTCAGAGTTGTTTAGGAGACCATCTGCAACTAATCCGTTACCTCCTTGATAACAGTGGGCCCGATTCACAAGTGTAATCTGAGACAAAATCTTAACTTTACAACTTTTGGTATTCACAAAGGGCATTTAGGAGTAGTAAAGTTAGGATTTAGTCTCAGTTAAACTTAAGTTTTACTTAAGTTAAACTTAAGACCAAAACTTAACTGAGACAAAATCCTAACTTTACTACTCCTAAATGCCCTTTGTGAATACCGAAAGTCGTAAAGTTAGGATTTTGTCTCAGATTACTTTTGTGAATCGGGTCCAGTATGTTTGCAGAGTAGATTACTCTTTTGAACAAAGAAATCAACAAATAGTTGTATTTTGATTTATTTTATGGTGGGGTGTCCCCCTGATTCTTTTTTTCTTTACAGGTGTGGTGCACCTGTTTCCCTACTTCTTTTGTTTGTGGGGGTGCACCCATACCTCTGCTTCCTTCTGCCATCATGCTATGGCATTTCAGCAACTGCATCTTCTTTGTTGTGTATGGAAGTAGCAAAATGGTCATTAGCAGTAGTGAAGCAGCACAAAGGCCGCATACCATTATTTATAAAAGATACTCTCATCCCTAACTCATATAGGAGCATAAGCCATGCAAAATTCACTGACATTTTGCAAACCAGTTTCAATTTAACATTTTGTGTTTTCTTATAGCTGATGTAAGCAGGGCTTTAAGTGGGATGAAAAAACTGGGAGGTCTCTCATAAGGTCGTGGCCAATATAATTAAGGGCGTGGCTTAAAACATTTAAGCTAAACATCTGTGCCGAGCATAGTGTGCCGCAAACTGGTATTTTACTGCTTCTGTCATTGCATGCACAATACAAGTAACATTACACCTACAACAAGCCAGGACTATTGGCTTTGTCAATGATTGTGAGTTGCATAAGATAAATAAGCAACACTGTAACCCAACTTTCCAGTGTGCTGCACATACCACTGACTCAACCTCAGTTCTACAGGCCTTTCAGATACCGTGGCCAGCCAGGAAGCATCTAGTCTTGCCTGTTGGCCAGCTGCCTGTTGGCCAGGTGCCTGTGGACCAGGCACTGTGAGTAACAATTGGTTTGAGAGCTTCCTTTGCTAAAGACTAGGGCACCGACACCAGAAGCCTCAACACACATTCCACTGATACGTACATACGTGGGCTACTTTTCTAAACTGCAAATCTAGCTACAAGGCAATGTAGTGCTGTACAGAAGCAGAGCTTCCTTTTTATTAGAACAAAATACAAGTGCAAATTGCCAACATTTTTCTTAGGAGGCACACCGCCCAGTTCCATCCCCGGCATGGGATGTTAATTGATAGGCACTTTCATATATTGTGACTAAAGCTGTACTTTGATTATAGTTGACTACAGGGCACGTAATACACTCAGCCACTTAAAACATTCAGCCACATTGCCATGTCGGTCCGAATATATGAAGCTTCCTTTGAATGGTGAATGTTTAGTGACATGCAGCCCTAGCACCCATTGGTGTTCACCACATCAGCTTCTTCTGAATATTTGAGGCACATGTTGACATTTGTATCCAGACCCTGGAGGGACAGGGTCAGCCTGTGAGCCCATTCAACACAAGGCCTCGCTCAGAAGGTGGGAACGGACTCCAAGCATATTTTAGAATCTCTTCCTGGAATGTCGTGGGCAAGGTGGCTGCATTTTGTGTGCATTCCAGGTAATTGGATGCATACCTCCCCCTCCCCCCACTACCACAGAAGAGGATACAGGGAGCGTAGGGAAAGTGGGGAGAGGGGGGCAATTTGGAGTTGGCTCAGATCCCACTGTCTTGGATCACCACTCAGCCTCCTTATTTGGTTTTAATCAGGGAATTCAGCACATCACCTGTTTACATTGCAAAACAGGCAGACAGGACTCCTGATACCAGAATCCTCACTTGGACATATTGGGGTTATCCAGAGAGCCACGAAGCACGGAACTGGATTAATTATTTACAGACCAACTGCTGCAGAGTTAAGACTTTTTTTTCACCCTGAGGGTGAGGGCAAAAATGGAGAGCCCGACAGGGACTTGGCTAGCACCTGCTTTTTAGAACTGCCGGTGCTGCCCACCGGCAGGACATGGCCCACTTAAAACCCTGGATGTAAGGACATGTGGGGATACGCCTTCATGCATTTAGGAATTTTATCTTCCTTTTCTTGATATTATCATCTAATTAGTACATCCCAAATGCTATGGCAATATATACAGGCACCAAAAACCGCTACGGTACATGCCATGTACATTAAGGAACTGGATTACATCATCTACTGATGCACTTGCTCACTTACAGTAGAAGACCTAGAAGCCAGAGCCTGAAAACATATCTCAGATACTGGTAATATCCTGTCCAGTTTGCTCTTCACTCTTTTATCTATGTGATTCATGATTCAGCTTTCTCAAAGCTAAGGGCCATATTATCAAGAACGGCGATAACATTATCGCCGCTTTAGCGGCAGGAAACTGCCGCTAAAGCGGCGATAAGGGGCTTGATAATATGCCCTATAGAATTCCAATAGAAGCCCAGGTTTGATGTCCTTCATACCAGAACATGGACTTCTATTGGAATTCTCCAGGGCATATTATCAAGCCCCTTATCGCCGCTTTAGCGGCAGTTTCCTGCCGCTAAAGCGGCGATAATTTTATCGCCGTTCTTGATAATATGGCCCTAAATATTTAAACTTTTCTAAGGTTATGATGCAGGCTCCTGAAAGAAAAATATGAATGGGGTGCTTCATTTCTCCTTTAGAGGTTCCTTGGTGTGAGGTTAAATATGACAGCATTGGCTGCTAAAGCAGTGAGCTGAACTGATCATCAATGGGCTTTCGCAGGGATGGTGCACTTATTAAACTCTGAGGAATTTAGAATAAATATTTGGAGTGGGGAGCGCCTCTGTCTAACTTATCGTTTATTATTAAACTCTCTTATATTTAGAGCTGTGCCTTTCCTTTGCTACCTAATCACTATAACGGATGAGTAATCAACAACTGGATTGGCACACAAATGCGGCAGTGCTTAATTTGAGCCGGTGCTTTCCTGTGCTCAGCACCAGCACTTAATTAGTTTCCGGTGCTGGCACCAGCACCTAACTGTTCTAAGTATGGTATTGACAGTCTACCACATGGTGGCCCTGCTCATCTAATTTAGAGATGAGCAGAACAATGGTTGTTTAGGAATACAATATACATTAAAATAGTGCTAATACCTGCCTCCCCAGCCAGTCCTTTAGCTTAGGGCACCTGGAATAATCTGAACTGTCGCATTTACATGCGAGAGAGATGGTTAGTAGTTGTTTTGGCAGCTATGACAAGGGGGATGTGTGGTGCAAGCTGCAGTGGCCTCCTGGTCAGAGCCCTGGCACTTATTATTTTACAAATTAAGCACTGCAAATGCCCCAGTAATTTAGTCTGGTCAAAAGTCTGGCCTCTCCATGGAGTTACAGCGTTCACCAGGACTATCCAAACGTGCAAAAGTACCCTTTTCTCATTTGAAAATACTTCTCTTACAAAGTTTTAGTAAACAGTGATCAATAATCGAAAAACCTGTTTAAAAGAAAAATAAATCATATAAATAAAATAATTTTTATTTTTTCTAAAGCTTTGTGTTTTTTACGTCTGCAGTATCACAGTCAGTGGGGATATGCTAATGGCCTCTAAGAAGTGATCACATATGAGGCGTAAGTGATTTTACTAATGCAGTTGCCTTTGCCTCTCTTGAGATGGAGGCTTTGAAAATGATTTAACTGTCACAATTATTTACTTACGACATTCTTCAGAACAAATGCATAATTCAAAAAACACAAATGCTTCAAGTGAAGAGAGTGAGGCTTTCGAGTGTTTTTTTATTTGTAGATATTTTATTGCTGGAGGTGTTTTTAACCTCTTGACAGAACCATGTCTCTTGCAAATGGCATCAGATAGGAAGCCTTAGGTAGGGCGGCCCTTCTGACGCCATTCGTTGCAGTGCATTTCCTGTACGGGTCCTCCATGTTCACTATTGGCAATCCTAGACAGGAAGGGTCCATCCACAATAGCTGCGACATCATGACCTTGAGACAGGCGATGCATATTAAGAGATAACAGTTACATTTTCTTCTGATTTGGGGGTCCATCTTTGGAAACATTCTGAATGCCAGTCTGTCTGTGGAAAACAGGAAGGTAGACTCTTTGTCATTGCTTTTTTCTCCCAAAGTGGCTTCTGCCAAGGAAGGATGAGCCTCTTCGTAGCAAAAATTCGAGAAGTGGCAAACTATAAGTACGGAGGGCCCCAATAGCGGGTGTGGAAGAGATGGGGTGACTGCCACGCAGTCACCAGACTAAAAGCTACTTTAAATGACATAAAATGACCCACTCAATGATTCACAATGAATTACATCAGCAAATAGATTAAAGTCACACATAATAATGCAACTCAATTTAAAAGCTAAAGATTTTATGCCATATTAGAATATTGTTGAACAATAGGGTCACAACTTTCCATTTTAATAATTCATGCCATGGAGTGTTAAATTCATTGGATCAAGACAATAGAAAATGAGTTCTTAATCTTTATTATTTTAGAATTTGAAATTTACTGTAATTACATTACACACTCTTGCTGTAAGATTCTTAAACTAAACCACTATTGTAAACCTTTCCAAAATGTTAGATTTTTTTACTACAAGTTTAATTAGGCGTCTTTTGTGCAAGCACAAAAAAATACTCCAGTAGTAAGGAAAATTGGCCTTCTGCTCCGGAGAAAGGGGATATATCTTCATCTCCTTGATAAAATAATCATTAGCATTAAGTGTGGTCTTGATACACTCTTCAATAAGGTTTAGAGATGGGAACAGTTTTTGATCAACCTTGTAATTGGTACACTCAGTGGCTCCAAACATTACTAGATGCCCACCTGGTTTTAAAAGTGTTGTGATATTTCTAATTGCCTGAGTGTAGGTGTTCAAATCCGTGCAAGCAGATTCTAAGCACAATGATGTGACCAGGCAGTCTGCTTGTGGCAAGACGACTGATTTCAGTGGATTGCTCGCTGTGACATCACATTTAAGAACTTGTTTGACTGTTGTTCTTATCTTCTTTCCCTTCTCAGCATATTTAGTCCTAAAATTAATTAACAAAATTTGGAGTACACCATTAGCATGTTGAACTACATTTTTCTGGAATAAGGAATCATTTCTTAAAAATAATCAACATAATGTCATTCTTATGTTTAAATACTACTAAAGAATCTGTTTATGATCCCCTTCTACGTCACTATCTCTAATAAATCAATTGATAATTTCAATTAACATTGCCTGCTAGACAAAAGTAACTGTGCACTATGGTTCTTAGGTGGCACTGTGAGCAGAATTCTGACCGGAGGCTCGTGATGAGAGGACTGACTGCAGCCCAGAGATGGGCTGAAGGCCAAAAGTTTAAAAAAAATACCCTAATTGGTTCCAGATTTTATCTTCCTCTTCCTTTATTCCAATAGTCTTTCTTTACTATATTTTTTTTCTCTGTTACACTTTTCTTGCTTTCACATTCTCCTAAACCTCTCAAAATTGGCACTTCTGTACAAAGTACATAACATTTTTAGAGAGGATGCAAAGACGCCATCTAGAACGGGTGGAAAAGTTTTTCAATAGGAGGAGATCAAAGGATACAGTCTCCCAACTCCCTCAACCTGTAACCCATTCAAATCCAAATTTTATTAACCAACCTGTTAGTACATAAGTTAACCACACAAAAAGATAAGAAGGGGTAGGAGGAATATAAGTCCCACTTCGACCTCCTATAGTACCATAAACACACAACAAGGAAGTAGGACTTTTAAAGCTGGATCGCTGTTAACTATTAAGGTCCCCGGGAGAATACCCAGGTTTATAAAACTGCCCTCACACACAGCAAGCTGTGTCATGCTTCATCATAGGGCTGCTAACACACCTCCGCGCTCTCCAACGCTGGAGGTGGAGCAATAGGGAGGGGGAAGACAATGCAACACATAAAGAAAAATGCAAAACATGGGATCAAGATATGTGAATAAAGGTGCAGAAATAGTGATATAAAACTGGATCAAAGGATGTCCTCAATCCAACTTTAGTTATGGACTCCCTTGCCCAGAGTTAAAAGAAAAAGGCCACAAAAATGACCAGTGGATGAAGGTAAGGTGAATTTATCATGAATCACCTACCCCTCCGCTCTGCAAGCAAATGTCGACATGTTTCAGCCGAATCAAAGGATTCAGTTAATCATTACCCCGGCTTTCTTCAGGACTTCACATAAAAGAAAAAATCCCAAGAGAACTGACCCTACCTCCTCAGTCCAGGAGCAGGGAATAGACACCCCTTCTTAAGGAATACTACCTACTCATGTGTAGGGATGATTTTCATGGGGAACCGAGTTTATTGAAGTTCAACACTCGAACTGGCGGGGGAGTGTGAACAACTCCCTGTAGTCAAACTTGCATCAAGGTGAGTTGTTTGCCCCCAAACGGTCCTTTCCCGTCGCCGTGTAGTACATAAGTCACTTCATAAAATTCTTACTAGCCACAAAAATACTTAATGCAAATTGCACTCAGTGTTTTGATACTCTTAATTCGCACATCTGGCCTTATGTCTACTACTAAGCTCAGTAGCTTCCAACGGGTTCATTATGTGTGAACATAATATTTTTTATTGGCGAATTCGCTTATGCCTTATAGTCATCAATCGTAATCCAAATCTAGACAAATGTACTTCCTATATACCAGCATAATGACCAAGTCAAGAGCAGACGAGGTTTATATAATTGATTTCTTGAAAATACATCATGAGAGACAATCAAATGTTTAACAGCAGCTCTGCATCTTTTTGTTTCTATGTGTTCAGGGCATTTAAGCCTTTATCTTTGCTGATTCAGGTCATAGTGAAGGACCCAAATGTTTGGTTTCCAATCAGCAAGTCTGGACATCCCCTGCAAGCACAGAAGTTCATCACCAGCTAAATGAGCATGAGGGAGCCCTCCGGTCAGGTACAAAGATGGTAAGTGCTCTAGTCTCCCCATCCACATATGCTAAAACCAATATTGAAGAGGACATATCGATGTCCCCAGCCTAACAAACCCTGAGTGTACCAAAGCAGCAACCCTTTAAGAAGACAGCATGAGACTGTGGGCACATGGGACTCCTAATTATGCCATCCCATAATTTTACCTCAGGAGAACTCCCACAATGTGATGAATCAGAGACAGTGCTAAATCTCAGTGTCATGAGGCAATTTGTCCCTGAGGTAAGGCCTCCCAACACATCGAAATAACAATCAATTAATTAAAAGGCCTCCTAAATAAGTGAGTGAGTTCTAGATCAGCAGAACAGTTTAAGGATTTTATTACACAAATTCAAATTAAATAACCTACAGAGTCAATGTCATGAAGACTCTCAGCAAATAGAATATTTTTGATTTTGCACTTCTCTGTAATACCGTAAGTTCCAAGTGGGCAGCAAAATCAATGTAAAAAGCAAAACAGAATCATTAGCAGCATCTAAGTCTCACCCTCAAAATCAAGAGTTTTTATACATTTTTTTCACATATCGTATTACTAAAACTGCAGATTTATTATGGAGCGATTGAAAATGTTGCATTCTCAACAAATCTGAGCACAAATTCACTAAGCGTCATATTGCATTACCACAGTGACACTATCCCACTGCATGTATCCTGATCCTGCCCACTCCATGCTAATGCCATCTGGAGATTGTGAAACAAACCAGATACATGAACAACAGTGAGCTGTTATAAATTAATAGGTTACAGCGAGTTAACAGAAGAACCTCGAAGCAGGGATACAGTTTTGTGACTGAGTTGAGGAAGATTAATCGAGAACAGCATGAACAATGACAATGGAAACGAACATGGTTCTAAGTTGGTGTGTGCTGCAGAAATAACAAACAGTGAAACGTGCAGGGGGACAAGAGGTGGGGAGCATCCATTTTGCCAAAGATGGCTGCCTGGCCCTATTTGAGGCCTATTTGACAAGAGTCAGAAAAACACATTTACGTATGACATAGGAATCTTGTTTTAAAGACAATAGGGGATGCCCGTTTTCCTTCTGCTGCCCTCCTGCTGTGGGGTCCGTAACTGGGGGCAAGGACCACAGGACCGCGAGTCCACGCGGGACGCACGTCTTCCTTCTGCTGCCCTCCTGCTGTGGGGTCCGTGACTGGGGGCAAGGACCACAGGACCGCAAGTCCACACGGGGCGCCCGTCTTGTTTCTGCTGCCCTCCTGCTGTGGGGTCCGTGACTGGGGGCAAGGACCATAGGACCACGAGTCCCAGCTTCCTTTGCGGCTTGCTGCGGCCAACGCGATTTCATCGCGCCTTGAGGCGCTTTAAAATCAGCTGCGGACTCCCGCTACGCGGGCGTGCCCGGGCAAAGCCCGTCCAAGGGCGCACCCGTCAGAGCCCGGGAGAGGCTGGGCCACCCCCTTTCATCTATACATCAGCCACCAAAATGGGTAAGCGCAAATAACCCTGCAGTCTTTACCCGGGGAAATTAAAAGCGAAAGTACCCAAGAACTCTGCCTCCATAATTTCATATTTAACTTCTGCAGTGGGGGCCTTAACTCAAGAAATTCAAAATGCTGAGTATCAGCTGGGTTTGAGAGCTGATCAGCCAGGACTGAGTGTCCCCTTAGTTACTCCCACCCGGCCTGTAACCCCCAATGAGTCTCTAGCCACCTCCAGCGCATAGGAAGTTCCACAGGAGGGCTATTTGGTTTCTGGCAGGGGGATCCAGCCTGAGGAGGGAGAGGCCACAGGAATGGTTGCCCCACTGGAGAAGGAACTGCCTTTACCCTTAGCAAACAAAAAGGGGAAAAGAAGAGTCACTAAACCTGGCCTGGCTCCAGCTGAACCTACCATAAGGTACGATGGCAGATTAGATCGAAGCCTTGACTCATTCGTTTGTACAGCTGTCAAACAAGCCATGGAGGACCTACTTAATAAGCGCTTGGAGCAACTTCTCTCTACTGCTATCAAAGACAATTACCAACCTTTTTAAAATTTTGGTTAACGGGGTAATGGGGAAACTAGAGTATCTAGAGACTCAACTTAGGGATTTGAATAATAAATGTATGCCGAATGATAGACGTGTTTTGCTGGCTTCGCAAACTCAGAATGCAGTTGAAAAGGAAGGGGAGCCACCAGAGGTGCAAATTGGAGCCCGCCACAGACTAGCCAGGGCTCCCCTAGTTGGGGTTAAGCTAGCTCAGACAATGGAATGTTGTGAAATGGGTAAGCAATGCAAACATATCCCTGTTGCCAATAAACAATCTGTAGGTCAGGGCAAGATCCCCGTAAATAGAAAGGATAACAGGGTCACAAATAGCTCCAGACTAAACCTGCCACCAAAGGCTACTCCCTTAGTTGCAATTCTCATAGGTGTTCTGCTGCTTAAAGAGAATTGTTTAGAATCCACCCAGGAACTTTTACGTAAAACTAAGTTCTGGTGCAAACAGCAATCAATCAATGGGGCGCAGGCTTCCTCCCACATCATAATGGCTAGACGAGTTGGCTGGGTTGGACAGAGGCCAAAACAAGTAGAGGGAGATTGTATCGTCATTAATTTTGACCAGGCAGGAATAGCGGGGAAGCTGTTTCAGGAGGGATCCAATGAGAGCCTGGGGGGCATAAGGGCCCTACTCCTTTTTTTTTTTATCCACCCTCAGAGGGGAGTCAGTTAACTAGTAGGAGTATGTGGGGAATTTTGTACCAGCAAATAGGAGGGCGCACTTACCGCCAAGATTAAGTCTTAGGGATGATCAGTGTTGTAACATTACTCCACAAAAGGCCCCGACTCCACCCACACTGTCATTTAAACCTCCAGGGGAGGAAGAAAGGGAGAGTAGTTTAGTATGTACAAATAGATTTCTTCCATTAAGCCACCTAGACGAAAATGATTGACTGGAGTCTCCCCCCCTACAGCGGAGTCATAGTACTGTTAGAACTAGGGGCCCCGGGACTAGTGAGGGAAACAACCTAAATTGTAAGATTCTTAGCTAGAACATAGCAGGGCTAAGAAGGAAAAGTGAGGATCCCAGGTGGCTTGATTTTTTAAGAGAATACGATATTGTGGGTTTACAAGAGACATGGGACAGGGAAAAATATTTTTGGGTGGATGGGTATAAGTCCTATTGTGAGCCTGCACGGCCCTCTCCAGCAGGAAGAGCGAAGGGGGGTCTCTTAACTTTAATTTCACTCAAATTATTAGGAACCCATTGTATTGTGGACGCTGGATCTTGTAATTGTTTAGCGATAGAAATCACCCCTACTAATACAATTAAATTGTTGATTGTCAATTTTTATAATTCGTTTGATAGTAATTTTATAAATGAACATTTATGTAACCTGAAATGTTTTTCAGAGGATTATAGAATGAAGCAAAGCACTTCTTATTCCATTATAATTTTGGACGATTTTAATGTTCATTTATGTATCAAGAACTGTCATGTTGCAGACTTTTTAGGACCAGCTACTTCTTTTAAGTCCCACTTCATACACAGCAAGGAGAATGTCTGGAGGATCTCTTGGCTGCAGTAGACCTCACCCAACCTAGCACAAATTCTAGTGAGGTGAGGAATCCTACTTTTAAGGCAAAAGGACGGGATTCTATAATAGATTATATATTCATCTCCCCTGTATTGTCATCTGAGGTGGTCTATTATAATCCACAGTGGTCTCATTATAGTGACAACAATCCCGTCCAACTTGAGTTAGGTGGGGGTATTGGCTTAAAGGGAAAACAAGGGAAACCCTTCATTGACACTTGCTTAAAGCCTTCTGACCAGGGACACAGGCTAAAATGGACCAAAGTAATTCCGAACCTTTTCCTCCAGGACCTTTGGCAAAGTGCTGAAAAGAACTTTGGCATCTGTCTGGATCCAACAAACCTGGTGGCCGAGGTTCTTTCAGCATTTGAAGGTATCTGTGTCCAGCTAGCGACAGGCCTCACTCTGCCCAGTAGAAGACACATGGAAACAGGTGAGAGATGGTTTGACAGCAACTGTTCAGAAGCACATCAAAAGCTTGTCACCGCCCTAAAACAGGTACCACGAGATACTTATATAGCCCTGTTAAGAAAGTCCTATAAGTGTGTTTTGAATACCCACAAAAATGAAATTAAAGAGGAAGCTTGGAATGACTTATTAACAATAGAGGTCCTGAAGGATAGCTCTAGATTTTGGGCAATAGTTAATAAACCCTTTTTCTCTGGATCCAATAGCTCTCCCCTAGAATGTAATATCACAGAGGATCAGTGGTACTCCCATTTTAAATCTATATACGAGGGCCCGACTGGGTTGGGATCTCCTGCTACCCTAGATCATGAATTGAGCTCCCCTGTATTGGTTTTTAATGAAGGAGATGTTGAGCAAGCAGTCAAACAAATGACCAGCAACAAGGCCCCCAGACTGGATGGTGTGCCGGCCGATTTGTATAAACAGAATCCGATCCTTTGGGCAAAAATCTTAACCAAAGTTTTTAATGTGGCTAGTCAGCAGGCATTTCCTTCATCCTGGTCCCACTCCACCATCATTCCGGTCTTTAAAAAAGGTCAGAGAGGTGACCCTAGCTGCTATAGGCCTATATCCCTGATTGACTCAGCGGTAAAAGTTTTAGGTAGAGTGATCTTAAGTAAACTTTCGGATTGGTTAAATGATACTGGTGTATTAACAGATCTCCAATTTGGTTTTAGAAAAGGTAGGAGCACACTAGACCAGTGTTTAAATTTGCACTTACTAGCCGGGAAATATACGGCGGCCAAGGCAGGTACGTTACAGTTGGCCTTTATGGATTTATCCTCTGCATTTGATCTAGTAAATAGATCAAAGTTATGGGCAATATTGATTGATATGGGAATGGATCACTGCTTAGTTTATTTTTTGGCGGATCTTCATAGGAATCTCTTTGCAAGGGTGAGAGTTAGTCAAGATGGCAAATGCACAAAGCACTTTAGCATTGGTAGAAGTGTCCGACAGGGCTGCATTTTAGCTCCCCTGCTTTTTACCCTTTATCTAAAAAATCTAGGCACCTCCCTAAGCTCTGCTAGCCCAGATATTCCACGTGTAGGGAACAGGGTTATCCCTGCCCTCCTATACACAGACGACGTGGTTTTGTTGGCGCGTACAGCGGTAGGGCTCCAGAGGCTATTGGATTCTTTTGGGTCCTTTATGCAATCTTTAAATCTAATTGTCAGCAAAACCAAATCGCACACAATGATTATGGGCCAGAGACCAAAAAAGCTTGAAACTTTTTACTGTGAAGGTATAGCGCTGTCAAGGGTGACCTCTTTTACTTATTTGGGGGTCTTGTTTGATGAGAGGGGCTTGTGGGTTCCCCAGCAGAAAGCAAAAAAATATGCCATGGCAAGATCCACAGCAGACGTCCATGGTTTTGCACAATGACTTGGGGCCAAGCCAATTGAAGCCATGCTTAATATCTATAGGTCTAAATGTATTGCTATTGCGAGGTACGGGTCTGTAATTTGGGGATACAAATCGGCCGAGGGGCTTCAGATAGTTGAAAACAAGTTTTTAAGGCGTCTCTTGTCGTTCCCGCTATCTACCCCCACCTATATTATACACCAAGAACTGGGCATTGGCTATGTTTCTGACCTGATAGGGCTAGCTCCAGTGGTATGTTGGTTAACGATTTGGACTAATCCAGAACTGGCATTGAATCAAGAGATTGCCAGGGATTGTGTCTCCATGGAGTGAGAAAGCAGAATTCCGTGGTTACAACATGTGAAGTCATTTTTAAATAAACTGGGGCACCCCGAACTCTTCGACTCCCCAGAAAAAAACACAGAAAGAGGACATGGTGTGGGTTAAAACACGATTCTTAAACTTGTTGTCTGCAGAGAGAGAGGCGATTGAGATAATGAAACCTACTGTGAAAGCATATCTCCTGTTAAAAACCGCACCACAGACAGCATCTTACTTGACATTTGTCACTAAGCCTTTCCATCGCTTTCTTTTAACTAGATTTAATTTTAATCTTATTCACTGTTTATTAGCAGACTCACAGGGATGGAGTAGGGTGAACGATCTACGCCCTTGCGATAATTTTTCGACCCAGGACACCATGCACTTTATAATGTTTTGTGATCATTTTAGCAATATGCATAGAAAGTTTTTAATCCCTATTTTAAAGGGAAAAGGTTTTATGCAGGTTAGACCTGCTTTATTATATTTGCAGATGATGATTGATCCTTGGGAGACTTTTAATATTGCTTCTTAGTGGCGGCTGTGAGGCACAGGAAAAGACGGTATTCTATGACATGGAACCCAGCCGTTCCTATATGATCACATGAATTTGTTTTAATGTATGTCCCCCATTTGAGAAAATGCTGCTGAATATGATGCATCCTGGTTCACCTGCTGCTATATAGGAATTATTGGTAATCTGTTTTATTTGTATATTTATGAACCTTGCTGCTGAAATGTTTTACCTCGCCTAATGCTTCTTCACGAATTTTATTTAAAATTTTATTATTGTTGTGATAATTATTGTATGTTGTGTACTTATATGGTTTTTATTAACCGAATAAAGTGGATTTGACTGACTGACAATAGCACAATATCAAACTATACATGTGTAATCAAGTGTAAACCCACAATCTTCGCGTTGTTAACAATGCACAAAAATCGAAATGCAAAAAAATCTCTAACAAGACCACAGCTTTATTTTGGGAAGAGATATCAAATTTCTTAAGCATAATGTCAGAAATGTTGCACTAAAATCATATCACACATCAGTCTTATTAACATCTTGTAACATAGAGCCCCATTTATTTACAGAGTCCACTAGACATCGAGTTACCTACAACCCATTATCTCTCAGTGTAAAACATTCTGTGAACTCATGGTTTCCCTCTGAAACTGGGTTCCCCTGGCACCTCTGCACTTTGGAGGGCCCTCTAAAGGATCCTCCCTTCGAGCTAAAATAGACTGGAGGAATTATCACTTTTACGAGAGGACCTTGCGGTTCCCTGCTTTCTAAAATCATGCAGGAGGCCTGCTCACCTAAAAGCAACCCTGAATGGGGCACCCCCCACATCTTTGGGGAGTAAATCTCGGCAACTGGGCCATCCTTTGGTGCAGGCCGCATCCTTCAAACCCCAAAGGGACAATGTCCTAAAGCGTCAATGCGCAAGTGGGACGGTGGGTAGAGGGCTGCAGGAAGCGACCACCCTAACCCTTGCTAAATTGCAGATTCTTTAACAAATGCTGCAAGCACCCCCTTGTCTCCCCTTTGAGGTCCCCATGACACTGGTCTCCTGTGTCTAAAACTCCTGTGAGGTGCCAAGTGAACCTGAAGTGTCTCCGGCCACCATGAGCTCATGTCACCCCAATACAACAAAATACACCATATATAACATGACAGTTCCTGAAAATAAAAGAAAACAGTTAATACAACACTCATTGAACAAGAATGCGTACATCAAAGTGCTACAACAAGCAATATCTAACCAGTTAACACCTAAACAAAATCACCTCCATTTTGTACACATGTACAGGCCAGGGACTTCCAAAATGGACCCACTCTTCTACCCTTATGCGTAAAATGTATAAACTATACTGGCTACTGTATATGCATATCCACAACACACACTTGGAATGTTAGCTGTAACTACATTTCATATCAGCGGTTGCTCTACTGTGCCATAGAAACAACCTAGTATGGAAATAGGTTAAAAAAAGTGTAATATCTGACTGCACATTGACAAGACACTCTCAGCCAATGCCAAATAGCTCATTTTTATGATAGAGTACAAAAATAAATAAATAACCTTCAATACAGAATAGTGAGAGAATATCATTAAATAAGAGCTTCTCTTTCTGCACCAATTCCTCTTGTGCATCATACAGACACTGTACCAAGGCTTAGCATACTTCAGACTGCTTAAAATGGCTGTCATAAGGTTGGTACACAACAGACTAGTGCTCTTAATGTTTGTGATATGTACATTCGGACTCATGTTTTATGGAGTATTATGTATAATTGTTTTTTCTTTCTACACGCTGACAACCTTAGATTGCTTTCTACATCTTAAGTTCTTAGAATGCTTGCTATCTCAAAAAGCCTTCTCCCACTATACTGCTAAGCCATTAATGAAAAAATTACCTTGACTTACCAGCTTGAGTCCTCTAATTTCTGTCTTCAGAGTGACACTTTTCTTACCTTCCATTTCCAGCATGCCTTCTATTTCTTAGCATAGCCTCCTCTCAGTCTCATGCCTGTCTGCCCTAATCTCTCTTATTATAATTATGCAAAAAAGTGATACCTCATTTCATAGATCAGTTGCTTTCCTGCTTTAGAACCCTTTCCCTGCAAGCTAACATTATGTAATATCCACTAGCCTATCTATCTCACCAACCATTCACCTGAAACTACATTGTCCCCACTAATGATCACTGGTATTGATGTAATCTATGACAACCCAACTGGAGTAAATACATGCACACTTTTTCTCGAAAGCACATGACTAATCGCAATAACGAACATGTAACCACTGGATTAACCACTAACCTTGAGTTCTGGAGTGGAGTGCTACTCTGTGTAATGTGTTTCAATGCCTCGTCCGGGGCAGTAAGCACTATATAAAAACAATAATACATCTCAAAGTTTAATACTTAAAACTATCTAAGGGTTTGATGCAGGCTCCTGAAAGGAAACTATGAATGAGATACTTCATTTCTCCTTTGAAGGTTCCTTGGTGGGAGGTTAAATATGACAGCATTTGTTTCTAAAGCAGTGAGCCGAACTGATCATCAATGGGCTTTCGCTGGGATGGTGCACTTATTAAACAATGAGAGAATTAGAATAAATAATTGGAGTGGGGAGCGCCTGTGTCTAACTTATCGTTTACTATTACACCCTCTGATATTTAGAGCTGTGCCTTTCCTTTGCTACTTAATCAATATAACGGATGAGTAATCAACAACTGGATTGGCACACAAATGCCTCAGTAATTTAGTCTGGTCAAAAATCTGGCCTCTCCATGGAGTTACAGCATTCACCAGGACTAGCCAAATGTGCAAAAATAAAAATTTTCTCATTTAGGAATACTTCTCCTACAAAGTTTTAGTAACAGTGATCAATAATCATAAAAACATGTTTATAAAAAAATTACATACAATAAAATTATTTTTATTTTTTCTAAAGCTTTGTGTTTATTACATCTGTAATATCACAGTCAGTGGGGATATGCTAATAGCCTCTAAGAAGTGATCACATATGAGGCTTTAATGATTTTGCTAATGTAGTTCCCTTTGCCTCTCTTTAGATGGAGGCTTTCAAAATGATTTAACTGTCAAAATTATATTCTTAGGACATTCTTCAGAACAAATACATAATTCAAAAATCAAATACTTCAAGTGAAGAGAGTGAGGCTTTCGAGTGTTTTTTTTATTTGTAGATATTTTATTGCTGGAGGTGTTTTTAACCTCTTGACAGAACCATTTCTCCTGCGAATGGCATCAGATAGGAAGCCTTAGGTAGGGCGGCCCTTCTGACGCCATTCGTTGCAGTGCATTTCCTGTACGGGTCCTCCATGTTCACTATTGGCAATGCTTGACAGGAAGGGTCCATCAACGATAGCTGTAACATCATGATCTTGAGACAGACGACGCATATTAAGAGATAACAGTTACATTTTCTTCTGATTTGGGGGTCCATCTTTGGAAACATTCTGAATGCCAGTCTGTCTGTGGAAAACAGGAAGGTAGACTCTTTGTCATTGCTTTTTTCTCCCTAAGTGGCTTCTGCCAAGGAAGGAGGAGCTATTTCGTAGCAAAAATTTGAGAAGTGGCAAACTATAAGTATGGAGGGCCCCAATAGCGGGTGTGGAAGAGATGGGGCGACTGCCACGCAGGCACCATACTAAAAGCGACTTTAAATGACTTAAAATGACCCACTCAATGATTCACAATGGATCATTGTTCTTTGAGTTGGCCTAAATAGTCAAATAGATTAAAGTCTGACATAATAATGCAACTCAATTTGAAAACTAAAAATGTTATGCCATTTTGGAATATTGTTGAACAATAGGGTCGCAACTTTCCATGTTAATAATTCATGCCATAGAGTGTTAAATTCATTGGATCAAGATAATCGAAAAGGTGTTCTTAATTCTTATTATGTTAGAATTTGAAATGTTCTGTATTTACATTACACACTCTTGCTGTAAGATTCTTAAACTAAATCACTATTTTAAACCTTTCCAAAATGTTAGATTTTTTTACTGCAACTTTAGTTAGACGTCTTTTATGCAAGAACAAAAAAATACTCCAGTGAGTAAGGAAAATTGGCCTTTTGGCCCAGAGAAAGCGGATTTATCTTCATCTCCTTGATAACATAATCATTAGCATTAAGTGTGGTCTTGATGCAATCTTCATTAAGGTTTAGAGCAGGGAACAGTTTCTGATCAACCTTGTAATTGGTACTCCCAGTGGCTCCAAACAATACTAGATGCCCACTTGGTTTTCAGAGTGTTGTGATATTTCTAAAGACCTGTGAGTAGCTGTTCAAGTCCGTGCAAGCACATTCTAAGCACAATGAAGTGACCAGGCAGTCTGCTGGTGGCAAGACTACTGGATTCAGTGGATTTCTCTCTGTGATGTCACATTTAAGAACTGGTTTGACTGTTGATCTTATCTTCTTTTCTTTCTCAGCACATTTAGCCCTAAAAATGAATTTACAAAATTTGGAGTAGACCATTAGCATGTTTTACTGCATTTTCTGAATAAGCAAACATTTCCTTAAAATAATCAATATAGTGCCATTCTTATGTTTAATTACTACTAAAGAATCAACACCATGAGTTCTCGATATCCAAAAATTAATTACATGGTGTCTTGCCGATATATGACATCGAGGAAATGGAAGCAACGTTAAAGAAAGAAGAAGATCAAACAAAAATACAGGAATTTAAAGAGCAAATGAAGAAAAGATTGAAATCTTACGAAGAGAAGATAAAACAACGTAAACAAAGCAAATTCGACCGGGATGAAAATGACTATGCCCAGGGGAGGGTCTTGACCTTCTCTAGAAAATATGACAATCCAAGAAAGGAGCTCATGGATAACCAAGAAAGACAGGTGCAAACAGTGGTGGAGACACCGGTAACGTCAGAGTCGGAGGCGACAGAGAATGAGTCTTCTGGGGAAGATAATCAGAACAGTGTGAGAGTTGGTTTGACGCGTACTCCTTTTCACGAGGAGTTCAAACTCATCCGCCAGTTGTGGCAAAGAGGTGGCAGAGGCAAGCCACCGGAAAGGGCAGCAAGAGGAAGATGAGGAGGGGGCGGGGAGGCCGCAAAAGGCAATCTGTCCCCACCAGCAACGCGGAGCAAGAAAGTATACAACAGGAAACGACAATGATGGGAGATAATCTTACCATCATCAATCTCACCGACAAACAACTAACGAACACTGAAGAATCAGTTCTCAAGTTGGGACTTACTTTCTGTCCTCAAAGGACTATAGAGTTCACACAGACACGCATTGACCTCTTTAAGTTTACTCGTAAGTTGAAGTTGCATAAGTTGCCTTCACTAGATCCAAAAAGAAGGGGAGTATTCAAAGAGACACTGACACCCTGACAGGTAAAGATCTTAATACCTTGATGGTTTTAGAGGAATTAAGGATGGAAGCTCCTGAAGGTGCTTTGACGTCCACTAGCCTCTCGCAGCAGGTTGCAGTAACCGGAATCGAACAAAGCGGAGGCCATACCCCCTTCAAACCTGTTTCTCAATTTTTACCACAGATGCCTTCTGATGCTATAGAAATATTTGCGGACTCTGTGATCAAAGATCTGACACGGTTACGACGCAAACAGAAATTTCTGAATGAAAATAAGAGCAAAGTTAATTTTACTTTCAAGCAACAACAGGCACTGAAGAGGCTAAGTGAGGATAAGACGATCGTCTGTAAGCCTTCTGACAAGGGCGGGAACATTGTTCTCCAGACGAGGGAAAACTACAATAAGGAGGCAATACGACAACTTTCAGAACAACGTAATTATGTTGCCATCCCTGAGAAAGAATATCATCAAAGCATCACGGAGTATCATCAATTAATTTCGAAATGGCATAGTAAAGGCTTTTTGGAAATGGATGAATTTTTGTTTCTGAGACGGCTTAATCCCACTATCCCTACTTTCTACCACCTCCCTAAGGTGCATAAGAACAAGCAAGAAACACCAGGGAGGCCAATAGTGGCCTCACAAGGGAGTTTGACTGAACATATGTCAATATATGTGGATTTCTTTCTCTTTCCTCATGTGAAGGCTTTGAAATCTTACATTAGGGATACGAAAGATCTTTTGGGACATATCGCATCTATACGCTGGGAAGAAGGTTTTAAGCTGATGGTGCTTGATATCACGAGCTTGTACACTTCTATTGCACATAAGGATGGCATGGAGGCTATGAAATACTTCTTGGACAAGCGCCCTTTGAAGTATATGGAACATAGTACCTTGGTGTTAGAATTTGCTGACTTTTGTCTCCATAATAATATCTTCTTTTTCAAACACAGATGTTTAGACAGATGTCAGGTACAGCAATGGGCACCTGCTTCGCCCCCAGCTATGCGAACTTGTTCGTGGGTTGGTGGGAGGAGCAGGTGGCCTGGGGCGAAACAAACAAGGAATGGACAGATCAGGTGGTAAGCTGGTATCGTTATATCGACGATCTACTAATTGTTTGGAATGGATCATCTGAAACAGCTTTAGACTTTATAAAGGTCCTTAATAGCAATGAGGTGAATCTAGAGTTCACAGGAGAAGTGAGTTCTGAATCTGTGAACTATCTAGATCTTAACATCTATGTAGAAAAGGGGCGCCTGAATACGAGGCTGTATCGTAAGGCTATTTCAGGTAATTCCATCTTGCATGCCTCGAGTAGCCACCCAATCAATTTGGTTAGTAGTATCCCCTATGGGGAACTATTAAGAATAAAAAGGAACAGCTCGAATGAAAAAGAATTTCAGGTAGCCGCTAGAGATAGCATCAGACGCTTTAAGATACGAGGTTACAGCCAGAAAGTCTTGGATGAGGCGTTCAAAAGGGCCAACTCTCTGGCGAGAGAGGGGCTTCTAATGAACAAAGACAAGCAAGCCTCGGATCCTAAAAAGGTGGGAGATAAATTCCGCCTCATAACTACATACTCAAAAATTGCGAGTGATCTCAAAAGAATCCTTAGGAAGAACTGACACATTTTACAGACAGATAACGTGATAGGGAGGGATTTACCATCTAACCCCCGTGTCACATTTAGGAAGGCGAGGTCACTGAAAAATGATCTTGTCCATAGTCATTTGGTTGATGCTCCTAAATCAGCCTTTGGAGCACTAAATGGGTTTTTCCCATGTGGGAAATGTAAGGCCTGTAAAGGCAGTAAGAGGGTCCTTTCCTATGAGATTCCATCAATAGGAACGCGGAAGAGCATCAAAAAATTCCTGACTTGTTCCACTCCCTATACTGTATATTGTCTTATCTGCCCTTGCGGTCTACGTTATGTAGGCAGCACAATCCATCCTACTAAGGTTAGGATATTGGAACATATGCGGGCAATAACTAATGGGGATGAGGCCTACCCTGTTGCACGGCATTTTGATAATAAACATCAACGCAACAGGGATTTACTTAGTTATTTCTGTCTTGATCATGTGCCGAATAATCCACGAGGTGGGGATAGGATCTTAAGGTTGAGACGGTTGGAATCTCGTTTCATAATTGATCTCCAGACGAAGTCACCCCAGGGCCTCAATAGCAGTGAGGAACTGGTGGTACATTTAGGAGAATGATTAACTTGTCCTTTTCAGCAATGTATATAGCAATGTGTAGAGTACTGTATAGGTGATGATATTTTGTCCGGTTATGCTTTGTCTTGTTTTGCTTTGGTTTGGTCTGGTTTGCCTTTCCAAGTTCTTATTGTGCGATCAATTTTCTAGTCAAAATTGACGATATTTACTGATGTTGCTGCATGTGTAGAATCTCACCATCCTATTTGTGTAAATATTGTATATTTGTATTCAAATGGATACATTGCCTTTCCTACATACATTCCCTGATGTATTTTATCGTGATTAGCGACACTTCTATCAATTGAGAATGAATATCTTTACTAAATTGGCCGATTTAGGGTGGGATTTTTGTACATGCTTTTATATTTGGTTATATTTGGACAAGCCATGAACTGTGAGAGCCCATTCAGGGCATGATTTATGAGTGTCCTAAATAATTGTATGGATATTTATTTTATCGTGTGCCTTTAATATATCGGCAAGACACCATGTAATTAATTTTTGGATATCGAGAACTCATGGTGTTGAATACGATGTACTTATTAAGGCACAGTTCTTTGACATTACAAGATGGCGTTCATTATTTGATTTCGAAAGCTTACTGTGATTTCACGTGAGTCCTTTGTTTATGTTATGTACGGAAGTGATGGGGTATATTAACAGGGATGTCAGCGTCTTCGGTAAACATAGAAGAAGGCCGTTGCCGAAACGCGTCTGTTGTTGAGTGCCAGAGTTCTGAGAAAATAAACTTATGGAACCTGCCCCCGTGAGTGCTGTCTTCCTTTGGGATTTCCCTTGGTTTGGAGGAGAGTTGGAGCTGTAATTGATATGCAGGTACACCCCGCATTTGAGCAGCACCCACTTGCGAGTGCACCGAGCTGGTGTTTTGGAGCGCAGTATATTATCTACTGGCGGTCGCCAGTAGATAGTTATAGTTAGGACCTATTTTCCATAGGAAATCCGCGACATTCTATTTGAAATAACTCTTGCGTCGGTTGACGAATCTTCGCGAAATTTTCAAACTTTGTGGCCCGCTCCGGTCCGGTCCGCTCCTACCCTGAAAGTCTCGGGGTGATTCGTCAAGCGGGGGCCGAGAAAAAGGGGGTCCCAAAGCGTGTTTTCCCCATTCATTTTCCCATAGGAAACTTTAGACACGGCTACAGCCCGAACTGCTGAACGGAATTACACCAAATTTGGCAAAGAGGTAGTTCTTGGTTCAGAAAGAACCCTTTTGTTAAATGGTGTAAATCCGTTCAGTAGTTGCGGAGAAATTAAAAAAATAAGAGTAAAAAAATCAATTTCCCATAGGAAACTTTATGCAAGGCTACAGCCCGAACTGCTGAACGGAATTACACCAAATTTGGCAAAGAGGTAGTTCTTGGTTCAAAAGAACCCTTTTTGTTAAATGGTGTAAATCCGTTCAGTAGTTGCTGAGAAAATCAAAAGTAAAAACACATATATATCTGGGCGGAGCCTAACCACACATGTCATCGTGAGATCTGATTGGCTGTCAGCACTTCATCCTGGAATTGCTGGCAGCCATCTTGGGACCAATATAAATGATAGTACCCCATTGAAATGCATTGTAGTGAATCGAAGATTTTGAGGGTTACCAAAAGGAGAACTATAAAGGGTGATAACAGACTTTAGTTACATTAGAATTCATTTGTTGATGGTACCATACTAATTTCAGGAATTGTGGTGTGTTCTAAGGTGATTTTACCCTGTGAAAAACCTTCTGCTGGGATATCATGAATCATGTTTGAGAGAAAACTATTTTCACATGCTTCTCCCATACAGTTTTGGAAGGTGCCCCAGAAGCTAAAATGAGAGTTTATTTTCTGTAAATTCACATTATCTTTCTCAGTCATTTGAGAATGAAGTCTGACATTCTCAGTAAAACATGTACATCCAACAAGGGCAGAGACTGTCAGTTGATTCCTTTGTGTTCTACTGCAGCTTCCCAGAGTGTTCTAAAGAACAACTAGAGTGCTAACAGCCTTACTTATGACAAAAGTATGGCACACCTGAAGCCATCTCGATTGGAATAAACTGGTAACACTTAAAACATTTAATTTAAAAAGGAACAAAATGATGGGGTTCATCTTGTCATAGAAATTATGGTTAGTGCTCTGGAAAGAAAAATTAGGACATGTTTCAAGTGTGATCTCAAATATCTTCCTGTTATATTTCAACAGGAGCAGCCTGTCAGTTGATGCCTTTGTGTTCTACTGCAGCTTCCCAGAGTGTTCTAAAGAACAACTAGAGCGCTAACAGTCTTACTTATGACAAAAGTATGGCACACCTGAAGCCATCTTGATTGGAATAAACTGGTAACACTTAAAACATTTAATTTAAAAAGGAACAAAATGATGGGGTTCATTTTGTCATAGAAATTATGGTTAGTGCTGTAGAAAGAAAAATTAGGACATGTTTCAAGTGTGATCTCAAATATCTTCCTGTTATATTTCAACAGGAGCAGCCTGTCAGTTGATGCCTTTGTGTTCTACTGCAGCTTCCCAGAGTGTTCTAAAGAACAACTAGAGCGCTAACAGTCTTACTTATGACAAAAGTATGGAACACCTGAAGCCATCTTGATTGGAATAAACTGGTAACACTTAAAACATTTAATTTAAAAGGAACAAAATGAGGGGGTTCATTTTGCCATAGAAATTATGGTTAGTGCTGTAGAAAGAAAAATTAGGACATGTTTTAAGTGAGATCTCAAATATCTTCCTGTTATATTTCAACAGGAGCAGCCTGTCAGTTGGTGCCTTTGTAGTTCTACTGCAGCTTCCCAGAGTGTTCTAAAGAACAACTAGAGTGCTAACAGCCTTACTTATGACAAAAGTATGGCACACCTGAAGCCATCTTGATTGGAATAAACTGGTAACACTTAAAACATTTAATTTAAAAAGGAACAAAATGAGGGGGTTCATTTTGCCATAGAAATTATGGTTAGTGCTGCAGAAAGAAAATTTAGGGCATGTTTTAAGTGAGATCTCAAATCCTCTTCTATTTCATTAGAAAATTCTGACATGCAGACTGAAACAATCACTTTCAATACCAGCAGTAGACTTCCAGTTAACTCCTTGGTGAGCAGTAGCTTTACTACAGTGATCTAATGAACAACTAGAGTAATAACATTCTGAATTTATGGCAAATGTGTGACACATCTGAATGCCTTCTTGATGGAATCAAAGTAAAAAACTGAAAGCATTTCCTACTGAGGAGACTGCAGTAAATGAGGAAATTAGGAAACTTCATAACAAAGAAGTCTTCCAAGATGGCCACCAGTGAAAAAGAGCCCAAATGTAGCACAAATATTACCCAGATGTAGCCCACATATAGCCCAATGACAAAAGTGTGCAAAACACTTTTTATTTGTAGTTTTTTTGCAGTTTTATGTAGTGCAGACTGGTCAGGTATTGGAGCGTTGCATCTTAAAACATGACCCTCCTACACTACAAAAACACCACTGCACTACCCTAAACCCTAAAACACTACCCCAGCACTGACCCCCTACACTACACAAGCACCACTGCACTATCCTAAACCCTAAAACACTACCCCCAGCATGACCCCCTACACTACACAAACAGCACTGCACTACCCTAAACCCTAAAACACTACCCCAACACCACTGCACTAACCTAAATCCTAAAACATTACCCCCAGCACGACCCCCTACACTACCCAAACACCACTGCACTACCCTAAAACATGACCCCCTACACTACACAAACACCACTGCACTACCCTAAACCCTAAAACACTACCCCCAACACGACCCCTACACTACACAAGCACCACTGCACTACCCTAAACCCTAAAACACTGCCCCCAGCACGACCCCTACACTACACAAACACCACTGCACTACCTTAAACCCTAAAACACTACCCCCAGCACGACCCCCTACACTGCCCGAACACCACTGCACTGCCCTAAACCCTGAAACACATACCCTAGCACGACCCCCTACACTGCCCGAACACCACTGCACTGCCCTAAACCTTGAAACACCACCCCCTTCACGACCCCCTACACTGCCCGAACACCACTGCACTGCCCTAAACCCTGAAACACCACCCCCAGCATGACCCCTACACTGCCCGAACACCACTGCACTGCCCTAAACCCTGAAACACTACCCCCAGCAAGACCTCCTACACTGCCCAAACACCACTGCACTGCCCTAAACCCTGAAACATCACCCCCAGCAAGACCCCTACACTGCCCGAACACCACTGCCCTAAACCCTGAAACACCACCCCCAGCACGACTCCCTACACTGCCCGAACACCACTGCACTGCCCTAAACCCTGAAACACCATCCCCAGCACGACCCCCTACACTGCATGAACACCACTGCACTGCCCTAAAACCTGAAACACTACCCCCAGCAAGACCCCTACACTGCCCGAACACCACTGCACTGCCCTAAACCCTGAAACATCACCCCCAGCAAGACCCCCTACACTGCCCGAACACCACTGCCCTAAACCCTGAAACACCATCCCCAGCACGACTCCCTACACTGCCCGAACACCACTGCACTGCCCTAAACCCTGAAACACCACCCCCAGCAAGACCCCCTACACTGCCCGAACACCACTGCCCTAAACCCTGAAACACCACCCCCAGCAAGACCCCCTACACTGCCCGAACACCACTGCACTGCCCTAAACCCTGAAACACCAGCCCCAGCACGACCCCTACACTGCCCGAACACCACTGCACTGCCCTGAACCCTGAAACACCACCCCCTGCACGACCCCCTACACTGCCCGAACACCACTGCACTGCCCTAAACCCTGAAACACCACCCCCAGCACGACCCCCTACACTGCCCGAACACCACTGCACTGCCCTAAACCCTGAAACACCACCCCCTGCACGACCCCTACACTGCACGAACACCACTGCACTGCCCTAAACCCCGAAACACTACCCCCAGCAAGACCCCCTACACTGCCCGAACACCACTGCCCTAAACCCTGAAACACCACCCCCAGCAAGACCCCCTACACTGCCCGTACACCACTGCACTGCCCTAAACCCTGAAACACCACCCCCAGCATGACCCCCTACACTGCCCGAACACCACTGCACTGCCCTAAACCCTGAAACACCGCCCCCAGCACGACCCCTACACTGCCCGAACACCACTGCACTGCCCTAAACCATGAAACAACAGTCCCAGCCACGACCCCTACACTGCCCGAACACCACTGCACTGCCCTAAACCCTGAAACACCACCCCAGCACGACCCCTACACTGCCCGAACACCACTGCACTGCCCTAAACCCTGAAACACCAGCCCCAGCACGACCCCGTACACTGCCCGAACACCACTGCACTGCCCTAAACCCTGAAACACCAGCCCCAGCACAACCCCGTACACTGCCCGAACGCCACTGCACTGCCCTAAACCCCGAAACACCAGCCCCAGCACGACCACCTACACTGCCCAAAAACCACTGCACTGCCCTAAACCCTGAAACACCAGCCCCAGCAAGACCCCCTACACTGCCCGAACACCACTGCACTGCCCTAAACCATGAAACACCACTCCCAGCAAGACCCCCTACACTGCCCGAACACCACTTCACTAAAGCCTGAAACACCACCCCCAGCAAGACCACCTACACTGGCCGAACACCACTGCACTGCCCTAAACCCTAAAACACCACCCCCTGCACGACCCCCTACACTGCCCAAACACCACTGCACTAAACCCTGAAACACCACCCCCTGCACGACCCCCTACACTGCCCGAACACCACTGCACTGCCCTAAACCCTGAAACACCACCCCTCAGCACGACACCCTACACTGCCCGAACACCACTGCACTGCCCTAAACCCTGAAACACCACCCCCAGCACGACCCCCTACACTGCCCGAACACCACTGCACTGCCCTAAACCCTGAAACACCACCCCCTGCACGACCTCCTACACTGCCGGAACACCACTGCACTGCCCTAAACCCTGAAACACCACCCCCAGCACGACCCCCTACACTGCCCGAACACCACTGCACTGCCCTAAACCCTGAAACATCAACCCCAGCAAGACCCCCTACACTGCCTGAACACCACTGCCCTAAACCCTGAAACACCACCCCCTACACTGCACGAAAACCACTGCACTGCCCTAAACCCTGAAACACCACCTCCAGCAAAACCCCCTACACTGCCTGAACACCATTGCTCTGCCCTAAATCCTGAAACACTAGCCCCAGCATGACCCCCTACACTGCCCGAACACCACTGCACTGCCCTAAACCCTGAAACACCAGCCCCAGCAAGACCCCTACACTGCCCGAACATCACTGCACTGCCCTAGACTCTGAAACACCAGCCCCAGCAAGACCCCTACACTGCCCGAACACCACTGCACTGCCCTAAACCCTGAAACACCAGCCCCAGCATGACCCCCTACACTGCCCGAACACCACTGCACTGCCCTAAACCCTGAAACACCAGCACCAGCACGACCACCTACACTGCCCGTACACCACTGCACTGCCCTAAACCCTGAAACACCAGCCACAGCACAACCCCCTACACTGCCCGAACACCACTGCACTGCCCTAAACCCTGAAACACCAGCCCCAGCACGACCCCCTACACTGCCCGAACACCACTGTCCTGCCCTAAACCCTGAAACACCAGCCCCAGCACCACCCCCTACACTGCCCGAACACCACTGCACTGCCCTAAACCCTGAAACACCACCCCCTGCATGACCCCCTACACTTCCCAAACACCACTGCACTGCCCTAAACCCTGAAACACCACCCCCTGCAGCACCCCCTACACTGCCCGAACACCACTGCACTGCCCTAAACCCTGAAACACCACCCCCTGCACGTCCCACTACACTGCCCGAACACCACTGCACTGCCCTAAACCCTGAAACACCACCCCGGCACGACCCCCTTTACTGCTCGAACACCACTGCACTGCCCCAATCCCTGAAACACCACCCCCAGCACGACCCCCTACACTGCCCGAACACCACTGCCCTAAACCCTGAAACACCACCCCCTGCACGACCCCCTACACTGCCCGAACACCACTGCACTGCCCTAAACCCTGAAACACCACCCCCTACACTGCCCGAACACCACTGCACTGCCCTAAACCCTGAAACACCACCCCCTGCAGCACCCCCGACACTGCCCGAACACCACTGCACTGCCCTAAACCCTGAAACACCACCCCCAGCATTACCCCCTACACTGCCCAAACACCACTGTACTGCCCTAAACCCTAGAACACTACCCCCAGCACGACACCCTACACTACCCGAACACCACTGCACTACCCTAAACCCTAAAATACTACCCCCAGCACAACCCCTACACTACCCGAACACGACTGCACTGCCCTAAACCCTCAAACACTCCCCCAGCACGACCCCCTACACTACCCAAACACCACTGCACTGCCCTAAACCCTAAAATACTCCCCAGCACGACCCCCTACACTACCCGAACACCACTGCACTGCCCTAAACCCTAAAATACTCCCCCCAGCACGACCCCCTACACTACCCGAACACCACTGCACTGCCCTAAACCCTAAAACACTCCCCCAGCACGACCCCTACACTACCCAAACACCACTGCACTGCCCTAAACCCTAAAACACTACCCCCCGCATGACCCCCTACACTACCCAAACACCAATGCACTACCCTAATCCCTAAAACAGTAGCCCCGCATGACCCCCTACACTACCCTAAACCCTAAAACACTACCCCCGCATGACTCCCTACACTACCCAAAGACCACTGCACTACCCTAAACCCTAAAACACGACCTCCTACACTACACAAACACCACTGCACTACCCTAAACCCTAAAACACTACCCCTACACTACCCAAACACCACTGCACTAACCTAAACCCTAAAACACTACCCCCAGCAGTACCCCTACACTACCCAAACACCACTGCACTACCCTAAATCACTACCCCCAGCACGACCCCCTACACTACCCAAACACCACTGCACTACCCTAAACCCTAAAACACTCCCCAGCACGACTCCCTACACTACCCAAACACCACTGCACTACCCTAAACCCTAAATCTACCCCCAGCATGACCCCTACACTACACAAACACCACTGCACTACCCTAAACCCTAAAACACTACCCCCAGCACGACCCTCTTCACTACCTAAACACAACTGCACAATTTGTTACAGGCGTTGCAACGCAGGCCTGTGGTGCTTACTGGAAGTACCTAGTGGGCTAGTTGGGCCCCAGGGACCCTCAGGATTCAAGGTGACCTAATCCCCCAACTTAAAACGCACCACGGGGCCCGTTTGCACAGTGGTGAAGGGAGGGGGCGGGGCCTCAGGTGACATGTGTGCAAACACGCCCTGTGGTGCGTTTTAAGTTGGGGAATTAATTCCCTTTGAATCCTGAGGGACCCTGGGGCCAACTAGCCCACCAGGTACCTTCAGTAAGCACAACAGAGTTGCGTTGCAGAGAGGTGAAAAAGGTGCGTGGCCTCGAGACGCCTCTCTGCAACTCAGCTCTGTGGTCCTAACTGTAGGTACCTGGGGGCTAGTTGGGCCCCAGGGACCCTCAGAATTCAAGGGGACTTAATCCCGCAACTTAAAACGCGCCACGGGGTGCGTTTGCACACATGTCTCCTCAGGCCCCCCCCTCCCTTCACCACTGTGCAAAAGCACCCTGTAGCGCGTTTTAAGAGGTAGTTTTAATCCCCCTGCCCTATTATGTACTAGGGACTTGCAGAGGAGGTCATGCTAATCACAGGGTACCCCAACGCATAGTGTTCCCTAGTGTATGTAGGTGTTTTCACTGTATTCTAAGTGTCTTTTAGCATAGCACTGGCTCTGGTTAGTCAGTCAGTTACCACCAGTACCCGTCTGAAAAAGTTGTGGGCACAGGATGATTTTGCAACAAGGCCTCTTTCTGCTCCTCTGTTGGTTCTTTCTGCACATCTTTTGCTTCTTTCTGTGCGTTTTTCTTCTTTCTTCACATGTCCTACCTCTGTAGGCATAGTTAGAAACTAGCATTTAAAAAAACCTTTGAAATTCACTTAAAAAATCATAGGTTTCAGGCACGTTATAGTTAGAAATTAGCATTTAAAAACCTTTGAAATTCACTGAAAAAACCATAGGTTTCAGACACGTTATAGTTAGAAATTAGCATTTAAAAAACCTTTGAAATTCACTGAAAAAACCATAGGTTTTAGGGACAGTTATAGTTAGTTGGACATTTCACTCGAACAAAACCATAGAAATTCCCCCGTTATAGTTAGTTCAGCTAACTATAACTCGCGCCCCCGCAATGCACTGCTGATGACGTCACATATTACATCACTCATGACATGGTCAGTGACATCACTGATGACATCACTGATGACATCATCCAGTGACTGTGTTTCTGCAGATAGTGTTTACCATTGAATGTAAAATTGTTGGATTTAAGGATAACTCTTGCAAAGTTGGTAAGCACATTTGTTGATGGCTTTTTCACAGTTCTTTTATTAAGAGCTTCAGATAATGCCATAAGCCCATCCTCATGTGGTATATTGGTGTATAATGATGTAACATCAAATGTAGCCAGAAGAGTATCATCATCAAATGTGTAGGTTTGGTTTAATTTTTCAATAATCTGAAGGAAGTGACTGGTATCTTTAACAAATGATGGAAGTTCCTGTACAATGGGCTGGAGGTGCAGGTCGACAAATAAAGATAGTCTCTCAGTGGCTGTGTCATTGCCAGAGATGATGGGACGGCCAGGATTGTTCATTTTGTGAATTTTGGGAAGCATATAAAATCTCCCAGGTCTTGGTTTGGGATGAACAAGTATATCTGCTGTTGTTTCATCAATGAGGTTTAAGCTCCTGTACCTTACAACCATGTTCTTAATTTCTTTGTTGACTGAACATTACTGATAATACAATCTGATTACTGCATATCTCAAGAGTTCTCAGGACTGCATTGATTCCACATTCCAAATGGAATCTTCACTCATGATGCTTTTTGAAAATTCAGCTGTGTCATCTGTGCAGCCACTGAGCAAACCATCTTGTACTACCTGAGGAAGGCGGAAGCTGAAACGTTGTAGTGGAAATATATTTTTGTTCTTTGGTGAATTTATCTGTTTGAGTCACTTCTTTCTTGGATATTTTATTTCTTTGTGACTCATTGTATCCTTTGGGATCCAGATTTTTGCCCTGGCTGGCTGTTGTTTTCTTGTGATCCTTCATCTTCATGTATATGTATATATATATACATATATATGTATATGTATACATATATTAACTACTGGCGGTCGCCAGTAGGTAGTTATAGTTAGAACCTAGTTTCCATAGGAAAAGCATTTTTTGATTTGCTAATAACTTTGGTTTCGTTTGACGAATCTTTCTGAAATTCTCCAAAGAAAATGTCTATCCAGGTCAGCTCCTATCCTGAAAGTTTGGGGGTGATTCGTCAAGCGGGGGCTAAGAAAAAAGGGGGGTCCCAAAACTCTGTTTACGATCCCCGTGTACATCACTATCTCTACTAAATCAATTGTTTATCTCATTCAACTTAGCAATACGTAACTGAACGAAG
>CAWUFW010025535.1:0-43522 GCA_963921515.1 Calotriton arnoldi
TTCGCTTATCCTTATTGTAGCAAAGCTTACCTTTATTGTAGCAAATTTTATTGTAATGACAGGAATTTAATGTTATGAACTCTGTACTGACACCTTTATTTATATCAATAAAAATTTTCTTTTTGAACTGAAAAAAAAATTAGTGATAGAGCAGCCATCACCTCCTAGTGGCACCACATTGCTTGATGTGTGCAACACAGTTTGCATAGTCAGTTACATCTGAAAGAACAGCTACTCACACAACTTGCATTTACTAAGTACCTTTAAATTAGCTTCTCCTTGTCACCAATTGCAAGAGAAATAGCCCTAACAGGTACCAGAAGCATTACAGCTGTGCTGATTTAGAAAAATCGTTTTCATTAGGAAGTGTCTGAGGATTGGCTCCTCCTTTTATTTGTTCATGACTGAGAATTTTCCAACCAAAAGATTAAGAACTAGCACGGGGTGGTTCTCTAAATCTGAAATGGTCCAATGGTGAATGAAACAGACACGTTTTTGCCTTTCCCTCATTGTAGTTAGTTACACAAATATTAGCTCTCGTGTACCAGTTGATTCAAACATTCCCATAAAATTGTGTTGAGGACTAAAGGTCTGGTGGTGTGCACTCCGACTTCAGGCAGGATAAGGGGGTTCCAAAAGAGTAAATATGGCCCACAAAATCATCGATTCCACAAATGTCCTTAGATCGCCTTCTTAAAATCGGGTGCAGATGTTTCTGTATTTATGCATCTCTGAATGAGATCTATACAACTCAAAAAATTCTGAAATGGGTTCTATGTCCCATAGGTTCGGAGGCCATGGTGTCTGATTGCAGGATGTGGTGATTCATGGTCATAGTGGTGGAGTACGGGGCATAGAAAATTACCAAACCTTGCACCTAGAGCTCGCTATGCATTGCAAAAGATTATGCACAGTGGGCTTAAGAGGCATGGCGACGAGCACAGACATTTCAAGATGTCATGGCTTGTGCTCACAGTTTACTGCATATGGCTGATGTTGGCAGGGTGCCGGGTATGGATGTTTTGGTGACATGGTGATAGAACAGAGGCTCATGTGTCCAGGGGCACAACACCGAGGCAGAGGACATAGACAAATGGCAAAATCATAATTTGTTCACAGAGCTCAGTGCAAACTGTTAAAGAGTGTGCATAGTGAGTTTGGGAACAGAGTTGTGAAGTGGACATGTTTCTGTAGGTCAAAACATGCACTCAGAACCTCCTGTAGGTTTGGGGGATGGTGGTGAAGCATTGCAGTTTACGGGACACAGTGGTAAGACACACCTTGTGATGAAAGGCTATATCCTTTACCTTAAACCTGCTCATAGGCTGCTGCACATAGCCTGAAGGACATGCCTACTTGGTTTGGGAGACATAGTGTCCGGGTATATGGTGTAACCAACAGTCTCAGCCTGGGCCTACAGCATACAGCATACTGTACATGGCCATGTGCAGTTGGTTTCAGGAGCATTGAGGAGGGGTGCAGGGCATCATAGTTTGGGAAGCACAGTGTCCAGAGAGTCCTCAGCATATTTGGAAAGACAAGTTGGTGGTGAATAGTGTGTGGCCAAAGACCATGCATGGAGCCAGGAGTTCACTCTTCACAGCTAGATGCTGTTTTCAATCGGTTTAGTGGATATAGTGGTGAAGTGTAGTATTTGGCAGCAGGCAACCTCTTGTGCTAACAGCTTACTGTGGACTCAGAGGGCATAGTGGTGCAATGCAGGCTTTGGTGGTTTGAAAGCATGATTGTGGGGCACAGGTCAAAGACATTCAGGGTTCATGGTGGTGAGGTGCAAGGTAGCTCACTGAACATTGCCTCAGCCCATGCGCAATGTATTTCGATGGTGTATTTGCAGGAATTTAATTCATGAACATGAATAGGACAGAGATGGACACTTCTGAGAAAAGATTTGTTAACTCACACTAATCATGACAAGATTACCGACAGCTAAGGAATTCCTCAACCTCATAATTAATACATCACTATTAAATTCACCAGAATTCACCTGTAACCACTTGATATTTTGCCTTGAACCTGCATAGCACATTTCTTACCTTATTGTTGAGCTACACCAAGCAGCCTCAAGTATTTTTAGACACACTGTGCTTCAAATGGGCTTACATCAAACATCTTCTGGCACAAACAACAGGTTTTCAGATGTGTCCAGAAGTCCTGTGAGCCTTGTGTAACATCCTGTGCTGTTTCTCAACTTTCGGATCACACGTTGGAACCAGCGACTCTTGCGTACAGGTGAAACTGTGAGGCCATCACGCTTATTGCATTGAACCATACTGAGAAGCTGCGTGCGGCACTCTCCAAGACTCTCCTAGGACCTGGAGCTGTAAGGGCTCCTCTTCTCTGCATTAGCCTGCAACCACCAAGCAGCATGTCTCTCTGGACTGGATGATTTAGTCTGGTTCGTACAGCTTGCTTTCTGGAGACCAGAGTCCCTGCTGGACCTGGACACTTTCTGAGCAGCAAGATCAGAGGCTCCACGCTCCCCTCCTTCAATGGATGACTTTGGGAAGAGCCTCACACTGGTGGGAGCTGCCTATCAGTTAAGGGACCCAAGGCACTCTTCTCTAGTATTGAGCGAGCATGCACACAGCCGTGTGTTTTTTAATATAATGGCCAACCGATGCATCCCACCAGCCTTCATGCAAACCTGTGGCACAACTCCTGGAAAAGATTAATTCCTGACACTAATTTTTCATAAATGAAAACAATTATGATCCATCCACTTCCATGGCAATTTAACATGAACAAATAACACATCACTGTTTATACATAGGACACGGTCAGTTCAGTCTGTGTTGGTTGGCAAATGCTAATAATGTCTCTCGATTGGCAACTAAAGTAAGCAGATAGCTTCTCTCTCAGTACTGTGTTAGCTAATCTAAATGCAAAATTCAAAAGATTAGAGGGCAGTGCAGCGCTTACCAGAATCTCCTCTGCTGCAGGAATGGGGGTAGGCTAGAAGAGGGGTGGAGCTATGGGATGAAAGAATGAGCACAAGTCAGAAGGTACGTGAAAGCTTGCCTCGATTTTGGACTCAGAGTTCAAAAAGACTTCAAAAGGAGCCAGGGCAAAGCATCTGGTTCAAGCCTTACTTGAGCATTCAGTTGCTTGCACAGTGCTTAACCTGTAAATGAAGAAGTGGCCAAACCGTTTCTTAAGAGGCCGCTCCCACTTCCCCTGGCAACACCCACTTTGTTCCGTGACCACCCACATCCACCACTGGCACGGTTGAAAACCAGGTGTAATGCCTGATCTGAATTTCTATGAGGGAGCCTTCCTAAAGTAAAGGTTTGATAGAAGATTCTCACTGAGAAATGTTTGGAAAAAAATGAAAGCAGAAAGTGCATTCAAAGCACAATTTTGGCCAAAAGGTAGTTTGGTGAAATAAATCACTTGTCTTGTCATAATTTGGGCAAGCATGGAAGCTGGGTTTGTCCTCAGGTTCTCAAGTTATCACTGTGCCATTAAGCCAAAATGATTCGATGAGTTTCTCTTTCTGACATCAAATCTTAATGCTTTTTCCTTAGCTCAGACTGGAGCGGGGCAGACAGGCAGAATTCGCATTTTATTTTTGGCAGTTTTGGATGGTGCAATCACGGACCAAGGGCATTCAAGCACTTCTCAACAACCGAGGCTACATTATACTTTTTTCACGCAAATGGAGATTTGTCGGATTGACAAGGTGCTGAGTCCAGGGTTTCAAACCTGGTTCAACCCATTTTTGCTCACATACTTTTTTATATTTTAAACAAAAATTGAATCTGCAGAGACAATGCAGCAACCATGTGGAATTCATATACAGAAATGCTTTACTGCCATTAGCTAACCTTGTTCAGCCCATTGACATTAACATTTTAAATAAAAAAAGTGCATCCATTTTGTTCTGGATGATAGGTTCAATTTTTAAAAGCTTTTCTGTGCTTATCGTTCTCATCACCCCATCAGGCCATCTTTTCACTTCGGTAAAGTCAAAAGCAATTTGTACTTTAGAAGCGACCTTCTCATATAGACACCTTCTATTCCTTTTGGCTATTTACTCTAATAAATGTGTTCTTGTACCCTTGCAATCCTGTTTCCCGCACGAGTCAGCAGACAGTGAGTACTGATAACCTGCGCGAATGAAAGAAAACACTACAAAAATGCCCACAGTCCTCTTTTCAAGGCACGCTCACACACACTCACACACACACACACACATACACACACACACGCACGCACGCACGCACACACACACAAACACACTGTGCCAACAATGATTTGCTTCACTCACCCAATCCGTGAGGGGTGATGGCTGATCACAGCCGGTCACCGTTGTGCTGATCAGGTTGGTGTGCCAATTAATTCGTGTAGGCGGGTGTCTAAGGTTCAGCATGGCCTGTAGAACCCACTGCCCGGCTGCTTCCAGTAATGCTGCTACTGCCAGGCTCATGCAGCACAGCAATTAGACTGCTGGCAGTTTTTACAGAGTACAGAACAGCACATGCACACCGGCGTCTGACAATGACTGCAGGCCCGACAATGACTGCAGTTGGTGGTGGGCCGCGACCACAAGCACGCCAAATGCAGAATATAGACAGCTCCAGCTAATTTCAGTTCAGTGCGAGCTGATAAAAAGCATGCTACACACTTTTAATCTGAGCCTCTACGATGTTGTGAAAAGTTTGTCCTAACCTTCCCCAGCCTGCCTCAACCCAGATCAGCCATGAGCCCACCCTCAGCCGTGATTATCCAGTGGAAATGACCTGTTCCTTCATGACAGGCATGAGTGCACTGCTGACATCACAAACGTGATGATGTATATTCAACATGCCTGGACGAGGGTGGGCCAGCCTGTGAAGACCTACCAGGCACACACCAAAGGAGTACAGGTACATTTATTTTTTAATAATTACCGGGCCTACCCCCATGGGAGAAAAATCATATAGTCCTAGCCCTGTGAAGTAAGTGGCGTTGCTAAGCACTGCAAACCACGGCACAAATGAAGCACTACTTGTCCACCTCTAGGTATGGGGGAAACAAGTGGGAAAAACATTGAAGGAGATATGCAAGAGATTCCTCATTGATGAGTATGGAAAATATAGAAATACACTTTGTAAAACAAGAGCTGTGACGGCTCCTCCCCTAAGGAGAAGGAGCGTCACCACACTGCTTTTTAGCAGTGAAGTTAAGGAAAAATAAAATGATAATAATCGTATTATTATCATTTTATTTTTCCTGACGTCCGGGAGATTGCGGGGCGGGGCTGCTCTCACTACAGGAGCAGAGGGAGTGGTGAGCACACTGTAAGTGCGCATGAATGTTTGGCCGGCCGTGACGGCCGGCCAAACATTCATGTGCACTTTGCATGTTCTCCATGAAGGCTGCATTACAGCCTTCATGGAGGACATGCCTAGGCTACTGGTCAGAGTCTGAGCGCCGAACCACGGCGCTCAGACCAATCACAACGCTGCACTGTAGCGTTGTGATTGGCTGACTGGGAGGCTGGGTGTGCTTCCTGTTCCAGCCAGAGTGAGGGAGTACGAGGAGAGAAGGGGCAAGGAAGCAGCGAGAAGGTAAGATCTTTTCTTTTTTTATTTACACCCGCTTCTCCCGCGGCCCCCCCCTCCCGCACCCACTCCCCCACCCGCGATCCATGACGGCCGCCACTGAACAAGAGAAAGTGAGAAATGAGTAATGTTAGAAGAGGGAAAAAGGGAAACATGAGGGCGGGGAGCAGGAAGAAGGAAAGCATCATAGATTAGACCTCAAGTAGGGAGGAAAAAAAGAACAATTGATGGATGGGATGCTGAACAATGTCAAAAACTCACACCCAGTCAGAGATCTGGGCCTAAATCCATTGCTTTTTTGCTCACCATGCCACCACAGTTTGGACCCAGCTATATATGCAAATCAGTCTTGCCCTGCTCCCCATGGGAACAGTCCAGCCCTAACAGCCAGGCTGGGTCCTCCCTGGACCGGAAACAAGCACCCTAGGACCTGTTTTGGGTTCATCAGCTAGGTTAGCGCGAATCCAGTATCATGGCGAGCATGGGACCCATGTCTCGGCATACCCTTTCCATTTAGGGTGACAAATGCAAAACGAACAATTGATGGATGGAATGCTAAACAATGTAAAACACTCACCCCTAGTTAGAGATCTGGTCCTAAATCCATCAGTTTTTGCTCACCACGCCACCCCAGTATGGAACAGCCATATGCAAATCAGTCTTGACCCTGCTACCCATGGGAACAGTCCAGCCCAAATTGCCAGACCAGGTCCTCCCTGGACCGGAAACAAGCATCCTGGGACCAGTTTTGGGGTATCACCCCTCATCAGCCAGGATAGCCTGAACCCAGTGGCACAGTGAGCACAGGGCCCATGTCTGGGCATACCCGTCCCACTCGGGGTGACAAATGCAAAAAGAACAATTGATGGATGGAATGCTGAATGATGTCAAACACTCACCCCCAGTCAGATATCTGGGCCAAAATCCATCATTTTTTTTTGCTCACCACCCCACCCTAATTTGGACCCAGTCGTATGCAAATCCGTCTTGACCCTGCTCCCCTTGGGAACAGTCCAGTCGGGTCCTCCCTATAAGCTTTCTTATATTTGCTGGCTTGTCCATCTCTACTCATAAATGAAAGAATATGCTTATCACATGAATCCCTGAATTCACTCATCAGACCTTTTATTGAGACAATCAGTGAACCACTGATGTTGATTTTTTATCTTTTCGCTCTATGGTTACTTGAAAATATGTAAGTGGCTGCCTAAAGCCCACTCCTTTTCTGATGTAGAGAACTTTGACACTTCCTCAGTTTAATTGAACTTGCATACGAATATCAACTCAATAATAAATAAATAAATATTCTTTCACTTTTTAAGTAAGCTTGTTCTTACGAACAAATCAGCAATTCCAACATTTCTCAGCTAAATTCCCATTCCATCATTCTTGCAGCATTATTGCTCTCTATCTGTGCAGCAGAAAGAGTGCATTCTTTCTAAATATCATAACCACAGACTGTGATTGCAGTTTTTAAATTAATAGGACTGTCTCCAGCATTATCAAAGTCAAGATGATTGAAGATTATGTGTTGAAGATCCACTGCTTCCTTAAAATTGGAATGTGGTTTGGTACCAAAGTGTGCACCTCTTGCCATTGGTCTTGACAGTATGAAGTTTGCTTCAGGACCTTTCTATCTTTTATTCACACCACAAACTCTTAATGTGCTGAGCTGTTGCTACCACCAACAACTTTTCTTTCAAGACAATTGCAGAATGTCGTTTTTCTCTTCTGTCGTTTACATAGGAGTTGAATTCTGGTCAATGGTTTAGCGATTTCAGACATCTATTTCTGATATTTGTGCCATTCTCTAGACCTGACACACATACCCCACTGTTTCACTTGCTTTGCTCCTGCTTACTAATTGCATTGATGATTCTTTGCTTTTTTATCTGTTTATGATATAATTTACTGTTTATCTGGAATTTATGCTACAACGTAGTTTCAAGTATTCAGTGTTTTCTCTATGAAAGAAGATTTTCTAGCATTACCCTAACTAAACCTTCCCCCTCAAATTCAGGTCTCATGTCACGATTTTTAGTTCAATAAGTACTCTTCTGCTCAGTAATTGTGGTCTCTTTATCTGTGTTTATCTATTTGAGAATGTGAATGGTGAAACCCCTTTTCTTAGTAATAATCCATATATATAATTAAATTATTAAGAAACTCTCATTAAAGTTGTGGTTCAAAACATTATCAATTTTGGTTGACTGCTTGTACACTACATCTAGTTTATTTTTATCCTACTAGAACTTTTATTTCCAGAAGAGACTCCAATCTCCAGCTTGGCATCAATTATGATGTTCATTGTGGTGGCATGCCACAATTTTTCTCATTGTGCTAAATTAGACAAACTCTCTACTCTATCTCGATATATCCCCATGCACTAGTTACAACACCATTCATCTTTAATTTAATCCCTTACGATATTTAAATGTTCATTTTTTATTTAAAATTCGAATACTACTTTCAGCGTTGCACTGGTCCTATGTTCTGCTTTGATTGACTAAACTTCTAAATCCTGCACTACTCTTATGCTTTTTCTAGACCATTCCCCTGTTTGTCCTTCAGTTTGGGGTTTGAAGATGATGCATTTTATCCAAACCCCCAAAACGAGGTCATTTATTTGGAAAAGAATAAATGCTGGGTCCCAAAGTTTGGTTCAGAAGCTTGATGCTGGTGTTATCGAAGGTCTGGGTCTTGATTCCACCTCATGCCTCTTTCATCTACCACCAGACACTCTCTGGCCCTTTATCCGACTGCTGTGGGCTTCTCCTTTTTAGGTCTCGCCTGAGCCAGCGCGCATGCGCTGCCCTGCGAGGCATTTAGTAAGGGCTTTTGAACTCAGAACACACGCTCGTGCGTGTGCTTTTTTTTATTAACCCGCAATTGGCCTGTGCATGCGTCTTTCTTAAAAGACAGCACGCAATTGGTCCAAGGTGGGTGATTGTCCCGCCTTCTTTGTCCCCTGGCCTAGGGTGCTCGGGAGCGAGCATCAATGCCATCTGTTTCCAATTATCGCGCCTCGTCTCGCGGTCGCGTTAATTGGAAACAGATGGCGGTCAGCGCTGGTCGCGCTGGTTATCTTGTTTTTACTTTCCACAGCTGAGGCCTGGGGGTGGGTTGCTTGGTCTGGAAATGCCTGGGTGTGCGTGCTTGACCCGTACGAAGCTTACTTGTGCCAGGCAAGCGCCCTGACGATGGGGTTTGGGCGCTACAGGGTAGCAGTGCAGTTTCGGTGCATACCACTGACATGCATCTTTTTAAAAGACAGCGCAAGCGGCCAGTACATGCTGCAGGTATGATGGCCAAGAAGCAGCATTAACATGCATGGAACATACATGCTACATTTAGGAAACATTAGCGCAGAAATCGAGTAATGCTCAGATACGTTTCCTGCGCCAAGACGTCCAGAGTATGAGCGCGCTTTATAAATTATTTTAATTTTCAATTGGTCTGAGCCCCAGGCAGCACAAAGCAGGATTATCGCAGAAATCAAGTAATGCACAGATACGTTTCCAGCGCCAAGACGTCCAGAGTATGAGCTCGCTTTATAAATTATTTTCATTTTCAATTGGTCTGAGCCCCAGGCAGCGCAAAGCAGGATTAGCGCAGAAATCGAGTAATGCACAGATACAGATACGTTTCCAGCGCCAAGACGTCCAGAGTATGAGCGCGCTTTATAAATTATTTTCATTTTCAATTGGTCAGCTGAAAAATGCTGATTTCAGCCTGTTTAAAGTAGTTGTATTTGGTGCACAGTTGATTTTTTAAAAGAAAAAACAAATCTGTCATAGAATCTCAAAATAACAGCACAATCACGCAGATTTCTAGATTAATCCCTTTGTCTGTTTTTAAAGTGCAGAATCCTGTAAGGAGTAATTTGTACATCTGGGTAGAAAACACTTTTGTTCCTTCTCTTATGTGCGGAGGGAGGCCTGATGCATTAAGTTAGTGCGGCGTGGTATTGTGTAACACTGTTGGGAGGGAGGAGCAATGGCGTCAGATATGTGTATTCGGCAGTATGGCAAATCGGAAAAACAAGCACGAGGCTGTGTATAGAAACAATAGGAGGAGCTACTTAGTTCAATGGACGTGCCTCTCAACCTTTGACTCTCCTAGGAGGGTGAGTGTAAATGGCTTTGGAGGGATATGTGTTCTTGTAAAATTAATGGCGATGCAAACATGTTTTTTGGCGGGTGAAGAGTGTTTTCCGGGCTGGTGATCCCATTGAAGTCTGTGGGAAGTTAGTTCTCTGGTTAGGAGATGGGTCCAAGGAGGGGAGACCCTTCAAATGAAAGTGAGTTAAGAGGTAAGAAAATATTGCCAGGGCACCTATGCCTCTTTCACTTTTGTCACCATAACAAGGAACGGACATTCCGAAACTTCAAGTGCTGGTCAGTTCCCGCTGAACGGGATTACATGCAAATTCTAGACTTTGCACTTATTGCAGCATCTCAAAAAGGTGTAGCTACATCTCCGTGACGCAGAGTGGAAGGAACATCTCCAAACATGCAGTATCAGCGATGCTAAAAACTGTGAGTTGCAGTTAGAAGAACCTTAAAAGCCGTTTAATGGTTTAAGCCACTGCTTAATTTGAGCCGGTTGTTGCAGATGGGGCCCACCAGCACTTATTTTTGGGTGCCTGCACTCACTTTTCGTCAACAGACTTTGACCCAGAGCCAAAGAGTGAAAAACACTAAAGAAGGAAGGAGACATAAACAGCAGGGACACATAGAGAAAGCATGCATGAAGAAGAACCTGAAAGATTGAAATACAGGTGCACAGATTGTATGGCGGCGGAAGGAAGAGGAAGAGGCATGAGGCATGAGGTGGAATCAAGACTATGCAAACTTGATATTTGACATTTGACAGTACTGACATTTTTCAGGGAAAGCTTCGGACTTCCAAGAAAAATTCAGGTACTTGCACTCATTCATTTACAAGGTAAGCACTGGCTTTAGCGCTGAACGACCACAAAATCACATTAATTCCTGGTGTCACATGTCAGTTGATATGCATAATTCTATACATTTTGTATATTTAAATTAGCGCTCTCTTTTGTTATTTTTCCCTCTCCTAATTATTCAAGTATGTCCGGAAGTGCGGTTTCCTTCCAGCTTCTGACAAGTTCCAAAGCTCCTTCAGTGCTCTGTACCAGAATCACGTTTTTATCCAGAGAGGAGGGGCTGTTGTCAGTGGTGTCTATTGATCTTTCAGTGGTGGTTGTCCGAAGCGACAGATGATGGCCCTTGAAAGTGATGAGGTGTAAATACTTGCCCGAATTGCAATATTCAACAAACTCGATTTCCTCCAAAGGGTTTGGGGTATTTTGTAAAAATTGGACCAAATTAGACTTTTTAGTAAACCTTAGTTAACAGAAACGTGCAAAAAAAAAAACAGTTTCAGAAGAGGGTTGTCATGACGTTTTACAATACTTTTGTGGTCTGCCTGTCGAGCCTGAATCTCTCCAAGTTTGTGGGAGATTCACTGTTCCATAGAAAACCTTTAAAAACAACAAAACAAACAGTGCTTTTTTAGCACAAATACCTTCGAGTTTAACTTGAAAAGAGATGTGTCATGGATTAATAAAAAAATTGTAGTTTCATATAGCCTATCATTTTTTTGCAAAATGAATTCTAGAAAAACACTGTCATGAAGGGCTGTTGTCTCTCACCCTCCCCTCCTCTTTCCCTCCTTCATTCTCTGTCTACTTCCCCTGCTCCTACCTCCCCTCCCGGAATCTCTCCCCTTGCCTGCTTTTTCCCTTACGTATATGTCCTTATTGTCTATCTCGACCTTACATGTAACTATGTTGCCATGCTCTAACAACTGTGTAACCTTTATAACGATGTAACCTGCAACTATGGTCTGATACTCATGTAAAGGGCTCTGATACCTCCGGGTCTAGCCAGCGCTATATAAAACCTTTAAAATAAAATAAAATAAAAATAAATAAATAACTGCAAACCCTTTTTTTCTCTCCCTTATCTCCTACTTTGCCACATCAGACAAAGATTGCCTTATGCGAGTAAAGTTTGGCCTTGCTTCAATATAAGCAGTCCAGCCCAGACTGCCAGGCCATGTCCCATTTGAATAGACACGCAAGCAACCCTAGACTGGCTTCAGCCTAGTTGGGCCTCATTTGCAAGGTGTAGCTTGAGCCTAGAGCCTTGTGTCACAGTCAGCACGGGGTCCACGTTTAGGCACACCTGTCACAATCATGGCTTCACACTGAGAAAGCCACCAAGATAATAACTGGAATTTATCTAAAGTATCAGCCACTGGCAATCTCTCTGAGCTGCATACCAGCCCATCATTTTTTACCCACTGCAACTTCAGATGCCAGCCAATCATTTTGCACCCCAACATTAGTTTGTCAGTTTCTGAAAATGTGAATTTTGATATCGGATATAAGCTTTTATTTTGAATAATTAAACTCATCTTTCCAAACAAAAGCTTTTGATTTGCTCAAAAGAAACTATTTTTTCCTGAAATACAAGCTTTACATCTTAAGTAACATATATGGTTCCCAAAGTTCAGCATGTCTTTTTGTCACGTTCTCGCCCATGAACAGATTCTGGTTTGATTGTTAATGTATCACTATCCTTAGCCAGTGATTTACACCAACATGCCATGAGCGGCCACAGTTATGACAAGAATCTTCTCCTTAGACACTGTAAGTTCTTTTTAGGAGGAGAAATATAGATCCATCTTTGCTAGAACAAGTGCTTTAAGTGGGATGAAAAAGGTTGGAGGTCTCTAAATGGAACATAGTCCAGTAAGCATAACTAGGAATCCTTTCCAAGAGTGGCTTAAAACATGTACACTAATCCCTGCACTTTTTATATATCTATTTTTAATGTGCGTTTGTAGAGCTCACTACTCACTCAGGAGGATATCTTGGCACTGAAAAGCAGGTGAAGAGACATGTCTTTAGTTTCTTGCAAAATTCAGGAACTGAGGAAGTGACTCTAATGTGCAAGGGTAGTTTGTTCCAGGCTTTGAGAGCGAGGTAGGAAACGGCCTGGCTGCTGGATCCGTTTGTGCATATGTGGGTATGTGTGTAGGAGTCAGTCAGGCTGAGTGGATGTGTGGGGTAGGTATGTGAAAGTTAATTCGATTATTGAGGAATATGGGGTTCATGTGAAAGGGTTTGTTTATGTGCATGCAGAGTTTGAAGACTTTGGCGGGGAAGCCAAGGACTAAAGCTTAATAGCAATTAGACACACAGAATACAAATCAGCACTTAGCACCGGGCACAAAGAGATCAAGGACAAGAACTGATAATAGCTTAGTTTTGCTTCCAAATTAGGAGATTCAAATGTTTTTGGGGAAACAGTTAACTCCATCAGAAATAATCATAATTCCCTGACTGTTATTAGCTCTCATATACCAGCAGAGCAATGGATGGGGTATTTTTCCAACATGTATTCCATACAGACCAGTTGTAACACTTGAATGAACACATTTAGTGGTTCTAAACATTCACATAAGCTTGAGATAGAACTCCAGGAGGCTGTTACTGCCTTACTTGACTGCCAGTCTAGTAAGGCCCCTGGACCAGATGGCATTTAATTCGATTTGCTCAACTGTAACACCAGCTTATGGGCCCTTTGACTGACTAGTACCATTAATAATTTAAGTGATGCCAACATGCCTAATTCTTGGTCCAACTCAATCACCCTAACAATTTTCAAAAAAGGCAATTGTGCCAGTCCCCAATGTTATTGGCCAATTTCTTTCATAGACTCTACTGTAAAAGTTCTGGGTAGAGTCATTTTCAACAGTTATAAGCCAACGTTAGGTTATCTTGAGTGCTTGCCAGTATGGTTTGAGAGAGGGCCTAGGTACAATGGAACAGTGCCAGAATCTTCAATTAGTAAATACACCATTGGCAGGTTCTACCCATTGTACCTGGCCTTCATGATCCTTTCAAGTGCTTTTGATCGGGTACATTTTGGCCACTGATATTGGGAAGGGGTCTTCTGGATTCCCCGCTGATCAACTTCCTTTCTGTTTTGAATAGTGAGCTGTCTGCTAGTGTCAGATTTAGACCAACTGGTGAATGTACTGATCCATTTAAACTTGAACAAGGGGTATGTCACGACTGTATTTTGGCCCCACTATTGTTTATTTTATACATAAACAACTCAGACACTCTTTTAGGATGACAGCATCAGGATGCTCCCAGCATAAACTCCCTTGTCATTCCAGCACTTCTTTATGTAGATGATGCTGCCCTGCTGGCACGCACCCCCATCAGCCTAGGATAATTGGTAACAGCCTTTGGTAACTTCATGCCCAACCTAGACCTGAATATTCATTTTTAAATATTTATTATTCCAAGTCAGACCATGGCATGTGGAAAGAACATAACAGACATACGTACCATTGTTATCAAAGACAACAAGCTAATGAAAGGGTCTAGGTATCCTTAATTAGGCACGATTTGTGATCCCAAACAAACTCTGCAAGGAAACAAAAGTCATTGCAATCCATGGGGGCACTTTTTAAATTAATCTCCTCACTAGATAAGAAATCGATCTTGCTCTTTCTTACTATCTATAAAAGTTAATGTTTCACTATTGCCACCTACGGAGCTGCATCTCACACGTGATATTGGTTATTGGGAGCAGGCACTTTTGTTCAGGTTTCAGACCAGAACAATTTTTAGTTTGTTGTGCTTTCCACTTAATGATTAGGCCAGTGATAGCACTGGCATATGTGCTATGCCTAGGACGATGTTTCGAAACAGACTTTGCTGAACTTTACATTTTCTGTAAATTTTATGAACTGTATGCTAAAAAGTTTTTATTTCTACTTTTATAATTTTAGAAGCTGTATTTTAGCTTTACAATAGTTAGAGTTACTTATTAGTGAAGAAGTATGTTCTGTGGTAAGGTGTTTTCTTAAGTGTATTTTGCAAAGTCACAACACTAAAGGCCTTATTATGACTTTGGTGGTCTTGGAACGGGGCCGCCACACTGCCCCCCCGCTCCAAGACTGCCAAAACTATAAGAAACCGCCCGCTAGATCATGTTTTTTTGTCTCTGGCGGGTGGTTCTTTGGCGGTCCCACTGCGGTGCCTATGAAAAAGGCACCACAATGGGAGCGTCCAGGCAGCTCCTGCAGGGCATGGACTATTGAGTCCATGCCCTGCAGGAACTGGGGGTGCATGCATACAGGGGGGCATGCCATGTGCCCCCTGCATGCATCGCCTGGTGCAGAGGCAACAGGGGGCCCTATATGGCCCCCTTTGTTTCCTCACCATCACACTTTTCATGGTGGGCTCACCGCCATGAAAACTGTGGCAGTGGGAAAACTCCTAATATGTTTGGTGGTGCCGCAGCGGCACTGCCAGCATATTAGGGGCCTCAGACCATTGCAAAACCACCAGGGATCGCAGATCCCTGGCGGCAGCAGCAGTCCCATGGTGGTTCAACCACCCTACATGTAATGGGGTGGTTGGACCACCGGTGCGGCGGTAGCCCCACCATCACCAGGTGTTTGGTGGTCCATCGGACCGCCAAACTCAAAATAAGGCCCTATGTGTGAGAAACTATGTAGAGTTGATGATTTTCTTTAATTTTACTGTGTTTGAACTTCTATGTTTATAAAAGTTATAATCAAGTAAAATATTGAAATTGAAATTATTTTTAATTCATTTTAAATATGTTTAATAATTTTAAATGCATAATAAAAATATATTTTTTCTTTTTATATGGGAAAATTGTTTCTTAATTTAAACGCAAAAAAATAATTTTATGTTAATGTAATATATTCTAAATAAATCAATTTTTAGTTTGAAATGTATTTATTAATACTGTAAAATGTTCTATATTGCACTATATTTCAAATAAATATATACAATTAAATAACAAAAACATTTAACATAAAGCTATATTTTTAAAAGTTTAAGAAACTTTTATCATTTTCCCTATACTTTACCACAGTGAGATCTCTGCCCTAATTGCAGAGTCTCCATCAAGTGTGAGAAACATCAAATACTGCTGTAAAGTCACTACTTCTAGTAACTTTACGGTCGTATATGACCTTTTTAGAGAATCCACCTCCTTTTTGAGGGGCAGGGATATGTAGGTCTACACTTTCCAGTAACTTTTCAATTGTAAAAGGTGAATAGCCAAAAGTAGTGAAGTTACTCAAAAGTATAAGAGTAAATTTACTTATAGTAAAACTATTCATCAATGTTATAGAACCGGAAAATATGTAAGTGGAACATTTGTGACAGGTACCAAGCTGATGGCAACTGCCCCTCCACCCCACCTGCACTGCACAATGTTGCAAAGGACTCCCATGCAACTGGAAAAAAGCCAGCATTGAGCACTAATTAAATCCCCCATATCATACATGCAAAGGCATTGGGGTGAGTGCATGCACTGAACAGTGGCCTCCCAGGGCCTCTCAAAACCTCCAGGGCTTAAACTGTTCCACCCCTGAACTGCAGGGACCCTTTAAGTCTGTCAGAGCATCCCACACTAAGAGTCAAGGGATGAACTGCTAGGTGCAGAGAATGTGCATAGACACTCATTGTGGGCATTCATCTTCAGGTATTACGCCAGCTCAGGACGGTGACAGAACATGCATTCTACAGTGTGCTATTTGCTGTACGCTGAGAATATCCATTCTAGTAAAGTAAGTGAATATGGAAGTACATGCCTAAAATCATTCTGAGTAGAATAGGGAGCAAACTTTACAACTATGACACTAGCTGAGACTAGGAAGAGGCAATGCCTCATTTTATAGACTCTGCAGCCATGCCAAATTTGCTGAGAAAAGTTCAGCTTTGTTAGGTTTCTGTGTGCCTAATGGTTAGCCTATTTACTTGACACAATCTGCAAACTAAAATGGCAGAAGCACTTTCACGCACCTGACAGTAGTGTTCTGAAGTCCCATGCAGGCTGGGTCATACAGGTACAAGCCATAACTGGCGGAACTGTGGTAGCATCATCACAATGTAATCAGAATCTCAATGGCTAATTTTACTAGGTTTATTAGGCAGTATCTCATAATTTAGCTTGAAATATAATACAAGTCGAGTTATATAGTTCGATTTCTGCTCATTCCTTTTATATAAGGCACACTTTTGCTAGATTGTCTTGGCTTGTGTTCATGCTACTGGCGATATTTCTCTCGGTGTTGGCATTCTTAGAATACCTTCTTTATTGCAGAAAATCAGCCCCGACCTCTCTTGGATGTATGCAACAGCTGAAAAGCCTGGGGCACTCTTTCGTGGTCACTCCACTTAAGCATTTACGTTCTCTCCTTTGAGACCCTGATAAGATCGAGTCTTAACTTCCCTCCTCATAATGATCCTCCCCCTTAGCCAATGACATCTTGCTTCCATATGTTGCGTTCCACATGTGTTAACAGCATCACGAATGCATGCTGCCACATTTCTCGGAATCACTAAAAAGGAAAGGCCTTGTTTGTGCTGAACAATTAGAAGCCATTTTTAATGGAATGGAATGGTTTGCTTGCTTTTTTCACAGCTGCTCTTGAGTATATCAACTACTACACTGCTTGGGAAGCATGTCTTGCAGTGAACTTATGAAATCTATGTTTTACCACAGAGAATCAAATAATTCATCTTAGATAAAGACGCTGGGTCCGATTTGGAGATTGCATTGTAGCAATGGTGTTACCACACGCAGTGGATTTGCCATTTTAGCCATAGCAAGTGGAGAATATGCTCAAATTAGTTATTCACCATAGTTACATAGTGCAGTAAAGTGTACTGATGGATGTTTAGCTAATTTAGTTAATTTTGTTGGGCAGTTTAGGTATAGTATTCAAACCAGCAGATGTATTTTCCAAAATGTCACCTGCTATGGCAGAAATTCGACTTAAAAGCAAAGGCATATTCACAATATTTTCGCATAGAGCAACGCCGCGAAGCCTTCTAGCTGCGCTGCCCTGCATAGAAAGAAAAAGGGCAAGAATGCACCATATCTACAAGATACGGAGCTTCCCTGTCCTTTCTCCCAGCGACGGCGCACAAACACCAGCCGAGCGCCAACGCAGGCCCCCTTGCACCATGGTGCAAGGGTGTCTGTGTTGTTGGCATGATTGTTTTTGTGCAGGAAGGAACATCTTTCTGCAGGAAAAATCGAAGGAGGCGTTTTCCTCATTCTATGTGTGCTGCAGAATGAGGAAAAAACGTCTGCTTTGGGAAGGCGTTAGTTTTGGTGCTGCCCGAGATTTACTCTATGTTGTAAATCTGGGGCAGTGTCAAAAACGATGGGTGTTGCGTGGGAACACCCACAGCAACACCCATGGAACGCCTCTTCCACGCAGAGTATGGCATTGCCTCACTCCATATTTACAAGGCCATTAAAAAAGCCACGCAGTTTGGCTTTGCGTGGCCTTGTAAATATGGGCTGGCCCACTGCGCCGCTGGAGCGTCACAAAAGTGCTGCAGGGGTATTGTAAATATGCCCCTAGAAGTGTACTTCTAACGAGGTGATAACTTGCCAGCGTCCATAATCCACATACTTTGGGAATTTACCAACATGATAGGGTTCTCAAATGCATCATTTTCTACTGTATCCAATGTCTTTTCACACTAAGCATTTTAGGGGTTTATTTGTTAACATCAAGGTTGGTTTTCTGCTCCAGATTCTGCGGAATCACCTCCACTTTTTTTAACGTTAAGTAAGGTTTTGTAATTGCAGCAGAATTATCCACTCGCCTCACATTTATGGTAGATTTTCACTTAACACCTTCATTTAAATTTTACTTTTACCTGTCATATGTTTCCTGGTTTCTGTCTCCTTCTACAAACCACAAACAAGCACTGACAAAGCCAACAGGTATGCCTTTTGTTCAGTGCTCAATGCAGAGGCCCTCACCACAAGGATATGCATGAGTACAGAACAACATATGAACCCATTTTACAAAGCCCAACAGATTTGCAGGCATTCATGCTCACATGCCAACAAACCTTTCGCCATCAGTGCACACAGACCAAGAGGCATAGATAACTATGTGCAGCATTGTTACAGGGTAATGCCCAATGGGGGAGCACTGGATGAAGCGCAGAGGATGCAACGCACCAGAGAAGCACAAGGTCATGCTCACCAAGGGAACCCAATTGATGTATCTCACAAGAGGTCAGGGTCATGCACTTCAGGGGAGCACTGAGTGGCCTACATTAAGGGAGCATTAGGTGATGTGCCTCTGGGGAACAGTAGCTGTTGTGCAGCACCGGGAGTACAGGATAATATGCACCAAGATAGCTACTTTGCTATGCTCCAGGAGGCACATTGGAGGTCCTGCTGGGACTGTTGGGAAATGTGCCTCTGACGAGCACTGGGTGGTGTGCCTGGGTAATGCACATGAGGGGAAAGAATTCACAGCATATCAGAGACATTAATTCTCGTTGTTTCAGAAATACATACCCGCTTGGAGATTAGTCTTTGAAAAACAAAAAAACAGCCAACCCTCCTGTCATGTTTGCATGACATGAAGCAGTGGTCACTATTGAGTATTTTCACCAAAACCTCTCCTACCTAAACAGGGCGGGATGACCACAGCTGTTCTGGGGTGTCCGCTTGTTTGTATTTCAGAATATCTTATACAGAAATATTATCTGACATAAATATCGGATTCTAAATATCGTTTACAGTATTGTTCCTTTAAGTGCAGATTTTCAATTATTAACCCCAATGGGGTGATATTTTTGTAAAGCAAACACAAAGAGATGACGGACGGAGCGCTGAAACTTTTCAGACACTCATCCCCAGTCACAGATCTGGATTGAATCCATCATCATTCTTTAGCTCACTTCCCCACCCCAGTTCAGACTCCGCTATATGCAAATCAGTCTTGACCCTGTGCCTCATGGGAACAGTCCAGCCCGAACTGCCAAGCCAGGTCTTCCCTGGACCGGAAACAAGCATCCTGGGACCGGTTTCTACATCCTGTCCATCAATTGTTCTTTTTGCATTTGTCACCCCGAGTGGGACAGGTATGCCCAGACGTGGGTCCCGTGCTCTCCATGCCACTGGAGTCAAGCGAACCTGGCTGATGAGGGGTCTAAACTGGAATGGCATGAGGAGCAAAGAAATTATGGATTTAGGCCCAGATCTCTGTACTGGGGTGAATCTATGACATTGTTCTGCATTCTGTCCATCAATTGTTCTTTTTGCATTTGTCACCCCGAGTGGGACGGGTATGTCCAGACGTGGGTCTTGGGCTCTCCATGCCACTGGAGTCAAGCTAGACTGGCTGATGAGGAGTGATACCCCGAAACCGGTCCTCAGATGCTTGTTTTCAGTCCAGGAAGGACCTGGCCTGGCAGTTCAGGCTGGACTGTTCCCGCGGGGAACAGGGTCAAGACTGATTTGCATATTACTGGTTCTAAACCGAAATGGCATGGGGAGCAAAAAAATGATGGATTTAGGCCCAGATCTCTGTACTGGGGTGATTGTTTGACATTGTTCTGCATTCTGTCCATCAATTGTTCTTTTTGTGATATTTTTGTAAACAATATTTAGAGCACAGAAATTATGATCAAAAGTATCTGAACTACGATATTCTGTTACTTTACCATCAGCTGCCCCGTGGCTTTGTGGCAGACCAAAAAGCTAAATGAGGCCTCAAATTTTGTACAAGACAGGGAAAACAAGAAGACCCCATATAAGATTTAACATACTGCACTGAACTCCTGATGTGCAAAGCACATTTGAAGTTCCATGGCCCCCGGATCCAGTAGGATTTGTAGTTTCAAATGGTAAGGACAAGATCCTCATTTTTAAGTTCATAAAATTGTATGTGCCTAAGTTCCTTGGCCTCGTTGCTAAAGCTTGATGTGGTCTGATAATGTTGAACACACCATCGATCAGAGGTTGAACATTAACAAGTGTATGGTTGTTGTCTAGCAAATTTGATTCTCTGTTTGGCACCATGTTGAGAATTGTGGGAAAAAACCATATCATGGATACTTAGATCCAGGGTGAGATGGAAAGATTTCCTAGATTAAAGAATGTTTCGGCAACTACATGATATGTCATTCATTCTTTGAAAAGTTATTGCAAGAATGCAATCACACTACAATATAATTACATTTGAGACAAATTCACGACTAAAATGCTGCAGTATTAAAATACACATGGCCATAGTATTTTAAGACAGTATAACATAGATTAACCCAAAAGGCAAATTTGCAGCGGGGTAGCCATTTTAGTGTTATGGTGGCACTCTGCAAATATTACAAATCAAAAACAGAGTTAGAGACTTCCAGTGTTAGCTGATTGTGTTCATGACAGACCAGTGGTGGCTCCTCCGCTAAGGCGGAGGAGCGTTGCTCCACTGCTCGTTGAGCAGTACAAAATAAAAATAAAATGATAATAACAAGAAGTTATTATCATTTTATTTTTCTTAGCGTGACTCCGACTCCAGCCAGGTCGGGCGGGACGGGGCTGGGCTCCCCACGTCAGAGGGAGCAGGAGTAGTTTACACCCCCTCCCATAATGCGCATGACAGCTTGGTCGGCCCTCTGGGGCCGTCCAAACAGTCATGCGCACTAACATGTTCTCCACTGGGCTGTGTTGCACAGCCCAGTGGAGAACATGCCCAGCCTCCCAGTTACTGCCTGAGCAGCAGTTTCAGCCGCTCAGACCAATCACAACGCTGCTCCTGCAGCGTCGTATTTGGCTGGTAGAGTCCAGTAGACTGTGTGCTTCCGGTGCTCTGCGAGGACTACGAGAGGCGTGCAGCGGCAGCGAAGAAGGTAAGTACATTTTTTATTTTTATATCATGCCTCCCCACCCACCCCCCATCCCTGCCTGGCAGCCGCCACTGTGGCAGACATCATTATTCATATAACATTGTCTGTTAAAGGTTACTTTCAGTTACACACATTGGGAGACATAGAGAATTGAATGCTGGATGAGCAGTTTTAATCTGTGTTGCATGGATCATATGCAGTTTGTGATATACATTTTATTTTTTATTAATTTCGTTTTTGTACCATTATCATAAGCCTCTCCTCTGTGACAGAAAGCCTTGCAGTGTGTAAACACATAATTCACATTAAGCGACAGAGTACAAAATATAGTTACATCGTTAAGTGAAAAGTAGAGAATGAATGAGTAACGAACAATCAATAGCAGACAAACTATATTGTACTATAATATATCAATTATAGGCTTCAGTCATATTTGGAATTTCTATAAGGATCAGTGCATGAAATTAGAGTTCCAAAATTAAATTTTGTGCAAAAACTCCAATTCCTAGGCTTGAATTTAAGGTTCTGGACAGGGATCATGAGTTAAAACTGAGATTGTGGGATAATCTGCCAGTTCCAGAATTACAGGCTCTGATCAATTCCATGAAGTTTTATGTCAAGACTTAATAATTGCTCTGAGCAGGTGATAATTATCTGTGGAGGAGGTTGGTACAGGTCAGGATTGTTGGCTAAGAGGCAGGGGAGGTTGTTTGAGGGTGGAAAGGGTATGTCTTCTCTGATGGGAGCATTGTCTGCTACCTCGTTTGCCTCTGCCTTCAGCCATTGCTACTCTCTACATGTGGTTTTATGGGTGCCGATTTTCACCCGGTAATATCAGATTTGGTGTTCCCAGACCAGATAATTTAGAGTCTGAAAGCACTGGACGACTCATAGGTGCCCAGGAAATACTACTTTGGGCAACTCATAATGGGGGCTACAGTTTCTAAGGCACTGAAAATGTCTCAAGAGCAAACAACAACCTTGTGAAATGAAATTGTGGAGGATTACGGGTGGCTCCTTAGAGCTCCCTGAGGTACTAACCCATCAAATGCTCTTCTCCCAGGCCGCCTGGCCCAACTCATGCCTGCACTTACACTTTCTGACAGAGGATTCTGAAAGGCTCCAGATGGATGGCCCAAGACAACCTGCAGCACTGGGAAGGAGCTATACCCTGCACCGCTCCTCACTGGAATGGTGGCAATGTGGAAGGCAGCTATCCTGGTCTGGACCCAGACAGAGAACAAGCAGCAATTAAGGAACTAGGACAATTTGCCTTCTCCAAGGCAACCAGCCATCACTACGACTGAAAAGCATTGGCCTCCGTTCTGCTCGCCAGTGAAAAGTGGTCAGTGCCAACATCCCGCAAACTTTAAAAAACTCAAATAAATGACTCTGACACCCACAGATATTTTCCCTTATTTTCATTATTTGTTTTATTCTGTCCCTCACCCCAGGTTTTACCTGGCAGTAAAAAACTGAAAAGGACCTTACACTTTACACCCTAAATAACGTGGATGTTGTAATACCCCTCCTCCGATGGCCCCTACTCATTCATCAAGGTAAGCCTTGCATTGACGGAGCCAGTGAAGGCTACATCAGTGGAAAGGTGGCAGTCCTCCCAACCCCTAAATTGGGTGGGCAGACACTCAGTTTGGTGGACAGTGTTCTCCATCACTTTCACCTTCCTGGAGCCCATCCATAAAGCAGGCCACATAGTCCACCTTTTCTTTTTTCTTGGTGTGCCCACTCATATGCCAAAAGTCACTCCATCCTCTTGGTCAGTTCATTGCTTGGCTACCTTCACAGTGGTAGGAGTATGCATTCACCACTAAGCCAACACACAAAGGAGACCCTATCCACTCATTTGTAAATACCAGCAGAAAGTGTCCTGGATGGAATTTCCATAGCCTACACAGAGAGCCCTACCACCAGATAACTGATCCAAGAACCATACTCAACTTCTACCACTTTAATAATACCAACAATCTTATGACTGTGCTAATTTTCCCAACTCAAAAATTCAAACTGGATAACAAATCTTCCAACAAATGCTAGACACTAACCTATCAAACCTGAAAATGCAAAGCTGAAAATTGGGAATGAAGCTGGAGGAAAAGAAAAGGACCTGCGGACAAGTGAACGTACAAGGCATACATGAGAAACTAGCACAAATCCATTGTAAATGCATGGAAGTCATACTAAGCAAGCCAATTTAGCCAAGATGCTGACCAAACTGAAGAACTGTTCAAAACCTTTTTGGAGATAGTTGATGGGAAGGCACTGAAGAAACCCAAGCCACGAAATCCAAGCAACTTGCTGACCTTCTTCAATAAGGATATTTCAAACATTTGAGACAATATCCAGGAGAATCAGGATCCCTCTCTTTTCTCCTACACTGAGATAGCCTAATACACTTCTCAACCTTCTCAACTATAAGACTCAATCAAGTACTCATAGCATCAAGTAAATTAAAGTCATGAAACCTCCCAGCAGAAGCATTCTTAGGAGCAACCATCAAAGAAAATCTGACCACTCTTGGCCCACACATGATGAAAATCATAAATGCATCCCTCTAACTTGGAAGTGTACCCACCAAAGTAAAACAAGAGTAATGAAACCCAAACTAAAGAAACAAAATGCATACCCATCAGAGTTATCAATCTACAGACTCATCTCAAGTCTCCCATTTATTATAAAAGTCCTTAAAAGCAAAGTAACCAGTCAGCTTCAAGATTTCATTAAATCAAACAATATGCTACATGACAGATAATCAGGATTTAGACTATGGAGGGGTATGAATTCTGCAAACTCAGATCTCTTGTGCTACCTTGATGAGCGAGACCCCAAAATGTTTATCCTACTCAGCACAGTGGCATACGACATTATAAACCCCAAGATCTTACTTAACTGACTAGAAAACTGAGCAGGGATTAAAGGAACATTACTTTAGTGGTCGAAAACATCAAACCGTTGGCAACAAATCAAAACGGGCCAATCCACCGTTCAAAGAAACCCATCAGCTACAGAGTTCCACAAGTCTCCCTGTTTTCCCTACTACTTTTACTATATAGAAGAGACCCTCGCTAAAATCTCCTCCCTCTAACAACTTCAATTCCAGATGTACACAGATCACATATACATCCACCTCAAAACTAGGGGACCTATCAGACCACACCATGAATCTGACAGCATGTTTGAAACATATCGGCCACTGGATGAAGCATAGCTACCTCTGACCAAATGGCTCTTGAACCGAAATCCTTATATCTGGCTATTGGACCTAAAGACCATGAACTATTTCTCCATTCACAAAACGCGGTTAGAAATCGCATACCACATTTTGTGAATGGAATTGGATTTTGTGAAGTGACTTATGTTTCAAAAGGCCAGTTCACAAAATACCAAATTGCAGTGGGTCACAGAACTACCTGCCTAATTAATATAAAAATTATTGCAGGTGGCAATTTATGACACCCTGTGATTAGCTGCAATCACTGGGATGTGGCCTGCAAGGGATAGCAGACCACCATGCCTATAAAAGTGCTCAAAATGGAAAACTTATTTTTAAAGCTTCCCATGTTCATTAAAGGAACTGGTAATGCTTCAAAAAACAGTCTGCCACCCTGAGTTCCACAGGGGATGAGGTGTCAAGGGGACCCCTTCCTCTTGCGAATCTGTTATCACCTACTTTGAGGAGTAAGTAACTGGTCAATAGTTGTGTATGTAATTACGTTTGCAACCCATTCATACATTCAGCATTCCACGCCGAATCACATTTTGGAAGGCACACCCCTTTCATGTGCCTTCCAAATAGTGATTTAATGTGGGTCGCTGAACTCTTTTTACAAATCAGAAAACTTTTTCAACTTGTAAAGAGGTTTTGTACATAAGAAATATCCCTTTTCAGTTGCAAACCCGGTGATTTTGTGAATCACGGGTTTTCGAACTCTAAAGGCTTTTATACATCTTTCCCTGGATAATGTTCTTACTTCATCTCAAGCAGTGAAAATCCTGGGGATCTGTTTAGGCAAAGGCCTCTCCTTTAAACCCCAAATCGTAACTGTTCTTGAAAGTACCCATCACCACTTCATTGTGATCAGAAGGATCACACCACTTCTACAGAGAAAAACATCAGATTGAAGTAACCAGGACTCTAGTCTTTTCTCAACTCAATTACTGCATCATAGTCTACATAGGTCCACATAAGATCCATTAAAAACTTCACAAGATAAAAATGAAGCAGTCACAATCTGCCTGTATACAAAAATCCAGCAGTACACAAAGGATTCCGGTACCCGTTTGTTGAAAATGCTACCAACTGCGGAGCGTGGCCACATGGCCTGTGGAAAGGCAGACAAACTGTTTGTTTGTTCCATGGTTGAGCCCATTTTGGTTTATAGGGACTAGGATGAGACCCGATGATGAAGCATGCCACTAATAGAGAGGGTGAGGGTCTTCAAAAACAAACAGTTTGTCTTTCCATTCCAGCACTGCAATATCTCCGCTGGCTTCTGGTGACACAGTAAAACAAAGTTAAACTCTATATGGTCTTCATATCCCAGCAGGGTAAGTACCTGAAATATATACAAAATTGCTGCCTTCACTTTGACACCTATTCAGGCCCTCAAATCAAGCAACGCAAACTTGCTTGTCCAAAACGATTCTCCAGAAAGTACCATGAAGGGCATGCAATTACAATTCTAGGAGCACACACATGGAACTCACTAATCCCTGACCTCATACACCAGGCCATCCTTTCAGCCTTCAAGAAAGAAATAAAAACCAGCTTCTTCATAAAGGCCTTCCAGTGTGTTAGAAGCCCAGCGACCACCCTCCCTCCGTTTCAGAGGTCGGGCTCCTTCAAGAGGCTCCCTGAGTCAGCAGAAATAACAAGCATCCCCATAATCCGAGGAACGTTATCACCATCTGCCTGCCGAGACTACAGAAGAAGCTATGCAGCGCACAAAAGAAGCAGCGCTTCGAAGTTACGACATGTGACAAGCCGGCGCTCTGCAAATCAATAGCCAGTGCATAATGTGAAAAAAGAGCATCGTATATTGTAGCAGTAAACAGAGGAACAAGGTGAGCGGTTTACATAATATACTTTGATAAACATCTGTCTTAGTTTATTTTTTCTGCTTGTATTTGTATGTGCATGTGTGAGTGGGAGAATAGAGCAGAAATTGCATTGGAATGGGGTTGAATGACTGGTTGAATAGGAGAATGAGCTGGTGGGTGTCTGTATTTTCACTTAGAGCAGAACTTTTTAGGATTCAAAGACCACCTTATAGTGGATTTTGGCTTTATTGCAAATACATTTTGGAATGTTGGTGTTAAGTACTGCGTTTTGAAGCAGTTTGAGTCATTCACTGTACACCTTAATGTGTTAGACTGCAGTGCCTTACACTGGAAGGCTGACACGCCCTCCCTTGCCTTCTGCTGCTCCCATTTTCAGAGCTCAAATTATAGTTGGTGTGAAACCAGAAGCAAAGAAAGGAATAAGAAAAATGAAACATGATGAATAATTTTATGACACAGCTATAGAAAGACGATTTTGGATATAGGGGGTGATCTCAGCAGAACTCCACCACGGGCAACAAACATGCTCTCTCTCGCATTGTAAAAATATATCACATAGTGATAACGGTGCCCAATATTACCCAATACTGCCCAGCAGAACCCAGGGCTGCCCAGTATGGCACAGAGCTTCCCAATGTGACAAAGTGCCACGTTTCATATTGTGTGATCCTACATGAAGCAGTATCGTCCAATAGGGAGTATGTTTTTTATAGAGCTCCCTTCCTTCACCCCTTCACCTTTGAAGCCCTCAGTACAATTGGCTACTTAATACTATTTTATGCAGAAGGTGGAGTTCCTACCAACATTGGTAGTCCTATGCATGAGTATTGCAGTACCCAGTATTACTCAGGACAAATCTTGCAGGTGAAACTTGGAGGAATTTGCCAGGATAGAAAGGCTCAAAATGTTGGAATAACATGCGTAAAACAGTGCAGTATCCCTGATTCCCATATGGTACTCCACAATTCTTTAAAGGGTATATACAAGATTACTTATAACCCCCTAGTAATTCTGCATCCTAGAATACTGATACCCAAGGCACTGGTAATACTGCGTTCAGCATTACCACACCACAGTTACCATTATAGACCAAATGCACAACAAAAACAGCCTTCTTAGATTCAGGAATTCTTGACGATGCACATGTCCTGGCAGACCTTTGAGCCGCACCACAGCTGGCAATGCTCCAGTGAGCAGCTTACACTTTTGCTATCATCCTGTCAACTGATGATTCAACTTCTTGATCCCTATGGAATCTCCCTTTCAACTTTGAAAGTGCTATGGAATTATATATGAATTATATATGGGCTTCTCCATTGCTTTACATAAACAATAATAAATACAATTATAACAAAGTTCTTCTTTGCAGAAGAGAGCAGCATTGCCCAGTATGACACAGCTTTACACAAATCAAACCATTGCTGGTCAGTATCACGCAGTGCTTCTCAATAACACACTGTGCTTACCAGCATCAGACAATAGATCCTGATATAACACAGGACATTATTGCAGCCATTGTTGAACCTTCATCATTGTTAGGTAGAAGGAACTGTGCTGCTTGTGAGAGTTATGTTATACGTTTGTTTTCTCTGTGTTTTTTTTGGGGAGGAGTTTTATATAGCTCAAACTCGACCCAAAGGTATCAGAGGACACATTCATTTTTGTTAGGCACAGGGAGAGAAATATTAGGAACATTCTTGCAGAACATTTTCTGCACTTTAAATTTCTCCCATTTAAAGAAAAAAAGATTTTATGTTTGTGTTAAACGTGTAACGGTGACACATATGGAGAAAGGTATGTCCTGTGCTGCAAGTACATACGCCACAGGCTCTCAGTTTCCCATACAAATATATCCCATTCATACGCACACATGTTCTTACATCCCTAAAGATCATGCTCACACAGACATACACAGCAGCCCTGTCATAGTGCCCCTAGTCGAAATATTTTGCTCAAACCACAGTATCTGGCTCATTAGGCTTAAAGTCAATGAAGCTGGCTGTGGAGGTGTCTAGTAACAATGCACATGTTGTTTAGCCTTCAGTAGCTTACAAGGATTTTTACAGATCAGAAGTAGCTCTCACTTCCGCAGCAGTGAATAATAAATGAGCGGCTTAGGCTGCTCATTTATTATTTTTCTCCTTTATTTAAAAAAAAATGTATTTTGTTTGTGAGGGCCCAGTGTCCATCTGGGGCACAGGCAGCTTTTTTTTGTTGGAGGCCATGCGGGGAGCCCCAGGGCCCCTACAGCCCTTGCAGACTCCCCGGCCAACATCAATTGTAGGATCCCGTATTATAGAAAAACAACCCCTGGGGTTAGCCAGGGTCCGTAGGCCGGTGCATATTAATAAATAAGCCTTGAATAGGCCCCGGAGACGAAAAACCATGATACAGAAATACAAAACACATGTTGGAAAAAGTGGGTATAGTATACCATTCTCTTGTACAAAGATACATAACACAATGTAGAGAACAAAGCATAAAATCAACTTAAAACTTAGGAATTAAAAGAAGTAGAGGTTATTACAAATAGTATGCATGACAATTCTGCAAATAGGTTTAGCAATATATATACCTTTGGAAAGGCAGCAGTATGGTAAAGATCGTCGGGCGATACAGGGGAAGTATTGACTACCAATCTGCAACATGATGTATTAAGGGACTATTAAGGTAAGGAGTACTCAGCATTACATGGGGTAACAAGCTATAGTGAAGATATCTAGTAACAAATTAAGTCATGTATTTGGTGCTTGTCGCTTTAGTACAAGAATTAATACGCAGTGATGGTTACAGGTACTTTTTTTGTTGATTGGTCAGTCAATGAGTAATACAGATGGTAGTCATGGAGGTTTGGTATTGGCAAAGTAGTTGTCTAGCGTCTACCAAATGGATCTGGTCTGTGGTCTCTAGGGGGAATTTTGCAGAGTAATGTTATCAGCACCTCTTAAACGAAAGATCCAGTTCAGCCAAGCTTTATATGAGGTGGCAGCAATGTTTTTCCAATTAGCAGGTATGGATTTAACGGCCACAGTCAGTAATATGTCTATCAGTAGACTATAATTAGGTGTCTTGATCTGTGATTCAAGTAAGCCTTGAATAAGTGAGATAAAATCCTGTTTCAGCTGGATTCCAAATAGAGACCGGATAAAGTCAAATGCTCGGTCCCAAAAATGGGAAACAATACTACAGCAAAAAAATAGGTGTGGGAGATCACCAGTGGCTTTATTACAGTTCCAAGATGTTGGGTCATCTCCGAGAGACATCTTGTGGAGATGAGAGGGAGTCCAAAATGTTCTATGTAGGAGCCAATATTTAGTTTGGGATAAAGAGGGGGGGATTTTATGGGAGACTATCGATTTCCACATCAGGCCCCAATTGTCTGAAAAAATTGTATCAAGTGTGTCCCATTTCTATAGTAATTTGGAGGTCAAACATGTGGTTTTAGGCTTTAGGAGCTAATAGAATTTGTAGATTTGGTGACCGAATTTATTGAAGGAGGAGATGACTGAGGGAAGCGCGGGGTCAAAATAGGAGCATGTAGCCTTAGATATACTTGCTTTAAGTTTTAGGAAGTCACAAAATTCTATATCTAATAAGTTATATTCTTGTTGTAATTCTCCGAAGGAAAGAGGGACTTGTTGTGTGTCTAATTGCTTCAGGAAATAGATGCCCTTGGGTGACCAGGGTTGCCGTTATATGTGTATGCCTTGTATTCTAATTTTAGGGTTATTGCAGAGCGAGATCAGTTTAGGTTGGTAAATTGGGTCTCCAGGAGTTTATCAATTTTCATAAGAGCCCTTTTTGTGTTGTTAAAGATATATTTGGCTGGTAGGTAGGACTTCATTTTGACAGATAAAAGCGTTATGGGGTGCAGGTCTTTGAGAACTAAAAGCCATGTGGGGAAGTAATCCAGACATTAGAAAAACCATAGGGAGCCTTGTCTAGCTAAAAAAAAAGCGGTTTGATAGTTCTTGAAGTCAGCCAGATTAACTCTCCAAGGTTCGGAGGAAGACGTAGCTGTTTGATGGAAATTCTGAGACACTTATTTTGCCATATAAATTTTGTTAATCACTTGTCTAGTTTTTGGTGAAAGTCATCGAACAAAGCTATGGGAAACATACTTATAAGATAATTGACTATTGGGGTCACAATCGTTTTGACTGTCTCTATTCGGCCCCACCAGGTAATAAATTTAGGTTTCCATCCATCTAGCAAATTTTCTTTAATGTCAATTTTTCATTGTGATCTAGGGTTTCTAACAGGTCTGATCCGAATTCTAAGCCCAGATATTTTAGAAATTGGGGTTGCCAGGCCAGCCCTGTGTTTTCTATATGGTCATCAGTACAGAGATTATTTAACCTCTTGACTTCAGATTTGTCCCTGTTAAGTTTATGTCCTGCGACCTGAGCATAGTCATCAATCGTTTGCAGTAATGCAGTAATGGAATGACAAGCATTCTCAGTTACAATCAGAATATCATTGGCATAAGATGCCACCTTCACGGCGGTATTATTGAAGGTGATACCGGTGATCAAATTGTTAATCTGGATATATGGAGTAAAGGTTCGAGAGTCAAAATAAATAAAGACAGGGATAGATGACAACCTTTTTTAGTACCTCTTTCTAGATTAAAGAGAGGGGACAGTAGAACACTGGTTCGTACTCTGTCGGAAGGACCACCATAGAAAGCCATGACCATCCTAGTAAAAACCTTGTCCAGGTTGAATTTTAAAACTGTTTCAAGTAAGAATGTCCATGAAACTCTATCAAATGCCTTTTTAGCATCTAGTGTTATGACCACGTTGTCGGAGTTGGTGGATTGGCCTCTCTCAAGAATATGGTATAGGAGATGAGTGTTGTCATTAGACATACGATCCTTCATGAAACCAACCTATGTTCAGCTAATCTGGCATGGTAAAAGGGATTCAAGTCTTTTGCATAGAATTTTGGCGTATATTTTTGCACCTAAATTAATTAAAGAGTTTGGCCTGTAGTTTTTCACAAGGGTTGGAACTTTACCTTGTTTTGGGATCACTACAACAGTGGCCTCGCTTGCAGTGCCCGATAAAGTACCTGACTTTGAAAAGTGTCGAAAGAGGTCTAGAAGTGTAGGACTAAGAGTGGAAGCGAATGTCTTATAAAAGTTAACAGTAAAGCCATCTGGTCCCAGGGCTTTATGTGGCTTAAGGGATTTGATAGCCTCTGCGATTTCATCTAAGGTCAACGGTGAGTTAAGGGCCTTCTTCTCTGGTTTGGTGATAGTAGATTGTAAATATTCTCTACATTTATCAGTGGAGGATTCTAAGTCATCTTCATAAAGAGATTTATGGAAGTCTCTGAAGACTTCCATGATCTTTTGGGGGTTTGCATGTGTTACGTTCAACTTGTCTTTGAGTGTAGTAATGCCCTTATGGTGCTGTTTATGTTTCAAGTATGACGCTAACATTTTACTGGCTTAATTTGCTTCGTACAGTTTCAGGCTTTTGCATTTATTAATCCAGACCCCAGCCTTCTCGCTCAAAATTCTATTATATTCATATTTCTTATATGTAAGGAGGGAGAGTGTTTGAGTGTCTGAATTGAATATGTGACTAGCCTCTAGGTTTTTCATCTCTTTCTCTAACTCCAGCAGATTGTTATTGCAGGTCTTGTTTAATTTGGATTAAATGGCAATTAATGAGCCTCTAACGGTTGCTTTAAGTGCATCCCTGTTGGTGATGAGCGTGATATCTATCTCAGAGTAATCTTTAATATAATTTAGTATGGTGTTTTCAATGATGTCTCTGGATGCAGCATCTTTAATTGACTCATCATTTAACCTCCAGATTTTACAAGATGGTCTCGGATTGGCTCCCATAAGTGATAAGGTTTTGACTGAGTGGTCTGAGATAAGTCTAGGGAGAATGTCTGTTTGGTCAATCAGGTGAGTGTGTGTGCTGGAAATCAGGAGATAGTCAATTCTAGAATATGATTTGTGTGAGTTGGAGAAAAAGGTGTAGTCCTTGATGTCAGGGTGTTGCAATCTCCAAGAGTCATGTAGTTTGAAACTTGAGCACAGTTTAAGGAGCAACTTGTGGGACTTAGGGGGCTTAAATGAGGTTTTGGATTGTCTATCAAGAGTGACATCAAAGGGGAGATTAAAGTCACCGCCCATGATCAGTAATCCATCGCCTGGGACTTGGCTTAGTGGTGTAGATAAGGAGTCCCAAAAATATGGGTCGTTAGAATTCAGGCCGTATACATTGAGGACATGGAAGGAATTTGTAGTTGTAGAAAGTTTTGTTAGAATCCATCTTCCCTCATTGTCTGTTATCTGAGGTTCTACAGATAAGCCCGAATGTTTGGCAATCAGAGTTATCACCCTTTTTTCTTATTTGTGGTAGGAGAGCATAGGAAGTCACTAATCCAGTTATGTCCAACTGATGCCATTTCTTTGTGGGTAATCTTGGTTTCCTGCAGCAGGATTACATCAGCCTTAAGTTTATAAAGATAGTTCTCAATTTTCTTGTGTTAAACTGGATGATTGAGCCCATTGATTTTTAAGGAGATCAACTTTAGGTTCTCGTCTAGGGGATTGTTAGTCATGTAGGAGTATATATATGGTTATGGAGCTGCTGAGCAGAGGGAGCAATTTGGTCCTGAAGTGTATCTGGACAAGTTGGCAATAGATCATAAGAAAAAACAACAGTGCCCATAGAAGCTGTCATCTAGGAGGCCATCTTATTATTGTTGCCCCTATATGGGTGTGTAGGAAACTGTCTTGTCGTCAGTGAGTAGGTATCAAAAGGGTAGAGAGGTGATATGTCATGCCAGTTGACTGGAGCAGTGCCAAAGAAAAGAATACACTAAAATATAACAGCACACAAACATAAAAAAAAGAAGAAACCCGCACGATAATCCCCCACCTCTCCTCCCCGTCTCACCCTTAACTCTGAATGTGGTGGAGATGACAGCGGGGTAACAACAGCCCGACTGTCACGGAGCTGAGGTAAACAATCAGAACAAGTGAACAAGTGACTAAAGAGGCAGTCCTGCAACAGGGATTAGAATGTTAAGTGCAAAAACATAGACAATAAAGTATAAAACGCCAACATAGCACACACATGGAGACTTACGAGAGGTCTCAAATTCTGTTCAAGGAAGGAAACCTGGTAAGTAGAAGATGGTTCTTTAACTTTAATCGACCACTTAATTTTGCTTTGGTAACAAGACCAGGCTTTGCGGTTGAAAGCCTAAGTCCATCAACCGTATAGTATGAGTACCTTTTTGGTATATAAGGGTTCCTGAATAAGAGATTAATTTCTAATATTACTCAGTAAGTGTGTCAGTAGGTTAGAGATCTGATTACTTAGATTCATAAGTATCGGGGATCTAAGCCAGTATCTCTAATAATATGTGGTCAAAGAAGATCTTAGAGGACTCCCCGATAGGTTGTACAGAGTGATGAGTGTGGGATCATGACTAATTGTCACATTGAAGCAGGAGAACATAGAACTCAACCAAAGCGCTATTAGCTAAGTATATAATGGTAGCAAGAACAGGAATATCTAAACCTAATCATAATGGTACAATGAATAAAAAAAGGAGGTGTTAATTGAGCAAGGCACATTAGAAACGTATCTGTCGTTTAAGCAGAAAAAGCGTTGGCTCACTACAACTAAGTGGGTGCAGAACATATCTCGTTACACGTCAGCTAGAATGTCTGTGTAAAAGTCTCATGACTTCTTAGTGGAAGATGTCTGATGGGTATCCAATAATATACCATCCCTTTCATCTAAGAAAGCTAGCAGGTCTCTGTGGTCGATGAAGATGTGGTGTTTCCCATCAGCAAAGACTTTAAATTTTGCAGGTCCAGTAAAGGGGAACTGAAGGTTCGAGTTCTTGAGACTAGGTCTAAGAGCTAGAAAACCTTTTCTAATTTCCTCTGTTGACCTAGATTAATCTTGTGCTATGAATATTTTGTGACTGTTCCATAAAATGTGGTTATATAGTTTAGGATTAACTCAGTGTGATGGTATCATAGAAAGTGGCAGACAATCGGACGCAGAATGTTTTTATTGATGGGTTTGAATGAGGGGACACAATGTGCACTTTCTAGTTCAAAGTTTTTTTTTAAGGGTAGGCCCGTCATTTGTGGAATCCATCTCTCCAAAAATGCAATGCAAGACTCTAATGAATCTTCTGTACCTTCAGGGAAGTCAAAAATTTGCAGATTCCCTGTCCGATTTCTATTTTCCCATTCTGCAATGTCTCTTTGTAAGGTCTTGGTTGAGGCTTGTAGTTTCTGGATGTCTTTATTCGAGATAGCAGACATGTCTTCCAATGTGCTGATTTACGCTTCTGCTTCAGTCACTTTGACATTAATAGTGTTGATGTCTGCTCTGATTGCGCAAAGTTCTTGTTGCATTATATCTGTGTTGAATTTGGTAGATTTAGCCAGGTCATGTACATCAGAAAGTTTTTTGGGATTATGTCCTAAGTGTTGGTTATCTTCATTTATCCCTTAATTGGCGAGTCTGGTGCCCGGGGATCTGCTTTCGAGCATTTCAAGCTTGTCTTGGTTTCCTATTCGGCCACGGTTTTGCCACCAGAAAAATGGTTAGGGGTAAATACCGGCTTATATATGGTTAAGAGCTTGGATCTTAGCCTCTGCTTTGTGATTCTTTTTCAGCTGGCGAGAAGTGCAGATGTAGTGAACATGAGAGGGAGGTTGCGTTGGATTTGAGTGCTACACTTCCTGTATGTAAAGTAGGTCACAGCACCAGCCATACATTAGGGCTTTAAAATAGAGTGGTACTCTACTCATCAGAAGGGCCCTGTCACATAACATAATTGTCCTCGATATTGGGGTTGAAGAGCAAGATCTTTTGGCAGAAGCAGTCGATTGAGCTGAATAGAGCATCACCCGAATTCAGAAAAAGTATAAACGTTGTAATTTAAGGGGACAGGAGTCTATTAAGTTTAAAGAAATCCATACTTTGTATCTTGTTGTATTGGAGGTTGCACAGGTGGCAAATATTGTTGGTAAGTGCCTGTAGAGGTCGGACATGCTGCACATGCTCATAAAGTTCAGAGCGACTATGGGATGCCATGGTTTTACCACAGAGTATTTCAGATGATAATGCTAGATTCAGTAAGTTTTGAACAGAAAACCATGTCAGTGGAGGTTCCGGAGAAAATGCAGTGCAGCGTAGTGCACCACTATCTTAGGGTCAGGCAGATTGAATTACATCTCCTAGGTCGTTTTGTGGTCGTATCTAGGCACTGATGGAAGCATACATGATGGGGCTAGTAGGAATGCTCTGGAGGTCTTCAGTGGATGGAGGAGTGTCAATAAAAAGTGCTTACTTGTTGTTGTGTGTTTAGGGTCTTCAGGAGGCTTTAGCCTGGTCTCGCTTGGTCCTGGATGGCCATGTTGTTTTTCAACGGCCGGCAGCGCTGAAGGATCGGGCACTGGATCGGATTTTAAAAGGTAGGTGTTATTTACTTTGGCATTGAGCGAAAGTCTTGAATGCCCCTGATCTTCACAAAATCAAATCCGGAAATTGCGCTGCGTGAGGTGCCTTGGAGACCGCTGCAGCACTGATTTTTGTTCCGTGACAGCGGGAGCAGCAGACTCAAGCTGCTACTCACTGTGTTGTCCAAGCCATCCCCCATTACATCAATATTAATGGAAGTGAGCATGCAGCCCCTCTCCCTGAGCCTTTTACAGGCCCCAGGAACCCCACCCCCTTGGTTGTACTAATTTTTAAGGTGGAAGGGGTCACACGGCTCCGCTCCCCGAGCCTTAAACTGGTCCTCTGGACCCCATCCCTGGGACACTGCTGTTTTCTGACGTTGTGAGTGCGGGCATTCCCTGACGGCACTCTTCTGGGCTAAAAACGGAACTTTGTTCCAGCTGGCAGGAGCAGTAAAAAAATGCTGCTCCCTCCCGGATGGGAGCAAATGAATGTTGCTGGTTCCCGCCAGCACTCAGTATGGTGCTGGCTGGGGAGTCAACTGGGACCGCGGGGGCCTTGGGGCTCCCCACACAGCCCCCAACGAAATTAAGCTTGTGGGTGTCCTGGGTGGGCTGACTCCACTGCACTGTACTACACAATGCACTGCGTGCATTAATGAAATAAACATTTGATTATAATTATTAGTGATTTAAAAAAAAAAGAAAATTGGTGTGCTTTATATATCTTGATATACTCATCCCTTCATAAAGCCAATAGGCCCATTTTTATATTTTGGTGTTGCGCACTGTTGACTTTCCAGCGCAAACCTTGGCGCAACTCTACTGTTCACGAAATTGTCTATCCCTTGTAAAACAATTCATGTCAAAATTAATCGTGAACCAGATAGTACCTTGCATATATTGCTAAGTGTGCTTACCCTGCGCCGTTCCTCGCTGTGTCACTTGTCACTTGCGCCGCTCACCGTATGTCCCACGAGCACTCATGTGCACAAGTTCTTTCGGGTTACGCCCGCATTTATTGTAAACAGTGCTGATACTGTTCCCTTGCTTATCTTGTCCTAAGTACAGACTGCTTCTTGCATCTCTCACCAAACCCTTGAGTCTCTCTTCTCCTTTTTTTGCAACTTGATGTGCATGTTTTATTTAACCGTCTTATAAACATTACCTGTTGAGACATTGTTTTTGTTATACACTATTATCACCCAGGTCTCAACTGGGTATATGGGTGATCTCCTGTTGGTTGATCCCCGCGCCCTGTTGACAGTCAGTAGCTCTGCCTTACTAAAAATGACACCCCTTATATTAAGCCGTGATTGCATGCAGGGTTTTGGGCACCAGGCCCTGTACTCACCCCACTAGACATGGCTTCTGTGCAGTGGAGGGTTGGGCACCAGCGGGGGATGGGCGCAGGGCCTGGCACATGGCCAACCCCATGCTGCACATGGCTGAAGAGCGTGCATTGTGTGGGGTTGACTTCCTGCGAAAGGTTGGCCATGCGCAGCATGGGGTTGATGTTACATATGGCAATAACTATTACTTTACATTAAAAAAACCTAGAAATTCACTGGAAAAAACAAAGGTTAAAGTGATGTTATAGTTAGGCATGGTAATAATATGTTACTGTGCATTAAAAAAACCTTTCAAAATTCAATGAAAAAGCAAAGGTTAAAGGGACTTTACAGTGAGGTGAAATTGTCAGTCTAAAACATGCTGTTTTAAGCAAAAATAATTAAATTCATCAGTTATAATTATCACAAGTAACTATAACTGGTGCCCAAAAGTAACTATAACTCACACATTCGCCTGATAATTACTTCACATATTACAACACTCATGACATGTTTTATGACACCATTAATAACATCGCTGCAACATCTGAAGTGACATAATTCATGAAAACACTGTGCAAGGCGGAGGTGCGAGTTATAGTTACTTTGTATTTGTGTATACATGTAAAAGCTATAGCCCTTTAGGTTTTCATAGGTTGTGGAAACATGCCACGATTGTGTCTTTCAGAACGTTCTGGAGGGCAAGTGCACAGTAAGGCAAATCATTTGTTTGTTGGAAAATCACTACGTGCCAAAATATTTGTGCATTTGTTTGTGTGTTAGAGACAGTGCGTGTGAGAAGCTTTATTAATAATGAGATATTCTTCAGGTGTATGGCTGAGAGCCTTATTTTGTGTGTGAGTGTGTGTTTATGTGACTATGTACTTGCCTTTGCATGTGTGATACAGACTATGAGACTTTGCCTATGTGAAATTATATGCCTGTCCAAGACGTTGCATGTGTCTGCTTGAGACTCCATGTGTGAGAATCTCTGCCTGTGTTAGACTGGATGTCTAAACAGCTAGACTGGATGTCTGATCAGCAGAGACCTGCACTTTCATACACCTTCATATGTGACCCATCTATTCAAGATTTCAGGTAAATGCTTTGTACTTATAAGTATCCAGATGCAGATTGGGTCAAGTCTAACACCAACCTGTGTCTGGAACTCTCTTGTAGTGGATCATTGGACCAAAGCTTCTCTCATGCTGTTCAGACGACACTGAAAAACTCAGCTTTTTGTGATACAATTTGCACCTATGAAGGGTCACTCTCTTTGTAGAATCTCAGGCTGCCTCAGCTCTCTGAACTCCAATTCCCCGCTCAAATATACTGGCGAGTAATACAAAAGAATCCATTTTAATTGCCTTGTTGACATCACTCTTCTGGGTCACAGAAACTTTACTGATCCAGTGCTAAATGTCATTATAAAGTGTATTGTCATCTGGAAACTGTGAATCTGAACAGTTAAAAACGGAAGTTACGTTTTTAGAAAAGTAACATCCGGAAATACAGTTCCCATAGTAATTATTAGAGTGCCCGCCGGACAGATGATACCGAGTCTTGAGAGGTGTTAATGTTGCCAAGAAAACCATGCGTGAGACTGACACTAATGAACATGGAATATAGGTATATTGTGACAACACATAATTAGAGTAAAATGAATAGGTCTAATTTTTACAATAAAACGAGAAATAAGCCAACTGACGGGATTCTAATCAGAACAAATTGCCGGGTCTAAAACGTCAATGTCTCGTTTTACAATTTATCACTTCAATGCTCAAATTAACAGACATATACAAGCGTATATATGGATGGGTAAGTCATAACTTCTACTAAAAGTTGAAGTAAACGAATAGTATGATGAATAAATATAGTGGAGTTGAAAATAGAAATAAAACATCAGTTCGTTGTTAAGAAGACACTGCATGTAAATACATGTATGAACATATACCATGACACAAACACACATCCTAGACAAACCGATGTATTAACATAACATAACATACACAAAACAACCTATAACATGTTACGAAATAACCTAGCATTATAAAAAATAGAAAGTAATGTAACATATATAATGTGACGTAACACAGCGTTCTAGCATAATACAACACAAAATAGTGTTCTCTTTAAGATGTGATCTGATGTGTAAATGTTGCCTGGTCCCTTTGTAGGGCAGTGTCTGCTTTATCACGTTGAAATCAATCTGCATTACTTTCTACTGGGGAGAACTTCCAAGAATGCACTACCAAGATGAAGCCACCTCTGATCACATCACGGGTGGGCTTCACTCATATGTGGGTAGGCGTGGTGGTTCCTCTTCGTGGCTGTAATCAGATGCATAGCTGTCAGTACTGCTGGGTGTTCAGACTCATCACATGAGGTCTCCGTGTTGACTTCGTCTGTCACTTGCCAGTTTGAGTGGATTGGAAGAGGGGGTATCAGTAAAGACAAATGATCTACAGGTATGCTGGACCAGACTGAATTGGTTGGCTTTCTTTTCTTGCTGCCCCTCTTTTTCGGAGGTTGCATGATGGCTGGCATGTGAATTTTATTTTGTAGTTCTACAACTATGTATGTCTCACCGGGTCAACATCGGGAAAGCGTTTACTCACATTGAAGCCTTTAGTGGGTCAATGGCATGATCAGAATCAGTAGAATCTTGGAGGCGAAGTCCCTAGGAAATGCACTTTTCTGGGAAGGGCTTGTGAGCTTCATAGACACTCTACTTTTTTGTCGAGTTCAGCCAGGCTCCCAGAAATGTGTTTCTAATAAAGAAATGCTATGTTATGTTACGCAGAATTTTAGAGTGCACTGTCACCCGGAGGGTATCATTGTGTTGAGTAGGTGTGAGTCTAACTATACTTAGGGCCTAGTGGGACTACTCAAAAAGCCAGGTTTTCAGCTTCTTGCGAAATTCAAGAAGTGAAGAGGAGGCTCTTATGTGTACAGGGGCGTAGCTAGGCCTTAGGCTGCCCGTGGCGGCCCCTGCGTTGCCGCCCTCGGCAAAATGATAGAAGAGCGGTGGGGGGGTGGTAGCGGCCGATTCTTGCGGCCGCAGATAAGAGCGGGGGGAAGGGGGGCCGTCTGCCGCCCGAAAACTCGTGCCGCCTGGGGCGGTCCGCCCCCCTCGCCCCCCCCTAGCTACGCCACTATATGTGTAGTGGCAGGTCATTCCATGGTTTATAAGCAGATCTCGTTTTCCGGGTGTGTGGGAGGTGTGAGAGTATAGAAATATACATATTTCTCTGGCACAGTTTCCAGTCTGACCTGATTCAAACACAATTATAGTGCAAAATAAGTATTGTTAAATTTAATTAACTTCTCTTTGCAGAAATGGAACAAAACAGTTATGTCATCCTTTTTTAGAGGTACTTTCTTAAAAATTGCTGCAAAATGCACTGAATGTCGAAGGTGGAGCTGTGTCTATTCCTCTGTGTTCATATCAGTGAGCTGATCAATTTTACATGTTATTTGATAAGCAGACAGCCTGCAATAAAGCAATACAGCATTCCAAATGGGATGAAATGATTTCCGTGGATTAAAATATTTTGCTGCCTCTTATCACCTACTGACCCAGGCAATTGTATTGGAGTATAACACACAAGGATGCACTTGGTCAGGACCTTGCTCTTCGACTGAACAGCAGACCCCCCCAGCGCCTTGAGACCCTTACGGGTGAGTAAGCACGTTCTACAAAACCCTGTCTGATTGATTGATTGATTGATTGATTTAGCTCATATCTTAAGGAAATATTTCGTATTTAGGGTGAAGAAAATTCCGGATTTGCCTGTGACTTTGTAATTGTCATTTATATGTCCTATGATATTGTCTTACAGCGTTTGCTCTTACAAATTACATTGTCTTTGTTTCTTTCTTTGTTTCTTTCCTATTCCTTCTCTCTTTCCTTTTTCTTCTTTCTTTCCATCTTGCCTGCTTTCTTTCAGTTTCTTGCTATTTTTCCTTCTTCTTGCTTATTTTCCTCCTTTCTTTCTTTCTTGCATCTTTCTTTCTTTCTTTCTTTCTTTCATACATCTTTCTATTCTTTCTTCCTTTCTTCCTTCTTTCCTTCCTTCCTTTCTTCCTTCCTTTCTTCTTTTTGATTTACTAAAATTATGTGTGGGACATAGTTACTTATAGGGAAATTCAGCCACACTTTATCCATTTGTCTGTGGCTGTGTCATTCACATTTTTCTCCAACCCAGTCGAACATGCACTAAGGGGCACTGCATCAACCCACTTCAGCCCTTGGCTGACTTCACTATGAGTTGAGACTAAAAACATTTTTGTCAATGTTTTTTTTAGATTCATGAACAGCCAGCAATTATGCAAACAATAACGTTTTTCAAAAACTATGGCAAGAATGGCCACGAGGTTGGCAGACAGCGCCAGACCTATTGGCTTTGCCAATGCTTGTTTTTGTAATGTAACTTGTATGCAACTATTCTTTTGTAAACTGCTTGTATAGAATAGTATTTGTTCTTATGGGAAGCGCTCATATACTCTTTTGGGTATTGCTTGCACTATTTAATCTCGCAAAAATTCTTAAATAAATCCTGTAAAATAGGGCTGGCATACTTTTAGAAGCTGGTCTCACGTTCCATTCCCAGAGATAATCTATGGTCAGATTCTACAAGCCCCAAAGACATGGTGGCCGATATCTACCAGTGATCAGCCCTAATAGAACGTGTGAAGAATACAAAAATAAACAGTGATACAATATGCAATATCTTTAATAACGCATAAAAGAATATAACGAAATAGAAAAATGGGGGACAGCAATGAAATACTGCGGTGCCACGGCTTCGTCTTTTTGTAACTCCCGAAGTCAGCGGCTTCCCATGAAACCCGATTCTCACAAAGAAGGTTAATTTAAAAAGCTCATAATTTGGTTCAGCTCTATCCTGAATCAATTATCTTACTGTTCTGTTGCAAAAAAGAAAACAGCTTCCGGGTGCCTTAAGTAACCGTTCACTTTCCGTTCTGTAAGCAAGCAGGGCTTTCTTTGTATATGCGGCTCCTAGAATTCAAGCTGCGACCTTGAATTTGCTATGGTTGCGTGATCAGGAAGCTTCCCCGACTGCAGTCTCAACAGTGTGGATAACTACTCCATCGTTGAGTGGGTGGCCATTTGGTTTTAATTTCACAAAGCTCAGACATCACAATGTAATACCGCTGCCACAATGCCACTTTATTGCAGTGTTCATGAGCTGCCAAAAGCCTGGCTTGTTTCTGCACTGTAGCATCACTGGGGCATATTTACAAGCCCCTTGCGCCACTTTTGCGCCGCCGTTGTGTGACGCAGCGGCGACGCAAACCATGCGCCGCGTTGCGCTATATTTACAACGTGACGCATCTAGGGAGATGCGTCACGTAGTAAACCCCTGCGCCACATGAAACCTGCGTCAGTCACTTTTCCGACGCTGGTGCGCCAAATCCTTACGCCTGCTTCAAGAAGGCGTAAGGATTGACGCACCATGTTAGGGATAGGGAAGGTTGGAACAGTGCTGGAGTTGCGTCGCGCTTGCGACACGACTTCAGCACTGCGCCAAGCTTCCGCCCGCAGATGCGTCACGCATCTGCTATCCTTGCGCCACGATGCGCCGCATTGTAAATGCGGCGCATCGGACGTAACGCAAGGGTAAACTTGCGTGACGCATTTTCCCTGGCGCATCCCTGCTGATATGCAGGGATGCGCCAGGGAACGTAAATATGCCCCACTGTCTTTTGGATGTGGAGTTTAACGTTAATTGTCCTTCCTCTCTTAGTTAAATGTTTCATAGTTCATTTCAGTTGTATCACAAATGTACATTTTACTGGCGCTAATCCTTATATCCTGGTATATTACTGTCTTTGTGGTTATTCATTTGGCTGCAAAGCAACTCGTACTGTGTATTTTTTTCTATTTGTATTGTCATCAAAGGAGTGTAGCGGTGCCTATTTGTCTGTAGTTAGATGTTCACAAATCATATTGCTTCAGTATCTTTTCAAACTGAAAACTAGCTACGCCTACCTATCTACATTGCTCTGGTGTGTATTTTGGCTTTAGTAGTCCTTCCTAACTTTCCTATCCATTGATCACCATATATAATCATATGGCTTCAATTCAGCTGGTCCACAGAAATACCCATATATTTCCTTGTTGAAGTTCAGCATGGACCATGCACATATTCTTTAGTGAATGTATGACAGAATATCGACGGACAGAAAATCGACCTGCAAAAATATCGACACAGAAATATAGAAGTCAAAAATATCGAAGTCCAATCTACATAAAGGTAAGTACAAAAATATCGAAAAAAATATATCGTTGTCAAAAATATCGAAGTTAAAAATA
>CAWUFW010025536.1:0-43505 GCA_963921515.1 Calotriton arnoldi
GGTCTGTGACATCCCACCAGCAGTCGCCACAGTATGTTGGAAGGTACCGGTGGCAAAGAAGTGTAGGGCTGCCATCACCTTCACCTTGGGGGTCAGCGCTGTAGGATACGGCCGGCCAGGCTGCAAATGTGGGGACAACTGCACTGCCAAATCCTCAATCAGCTGCCTGGTGAAGCGGTACCGTCGGATGCTGTCCCATTCCACCATCGTTGCCAGGTCTGGGAATGGCCGATGGACAGCAGGAGCCCTGCAGTGCAGAGGAGAAGTAAGCAAGATTGTCAGTCACCCCACATATGCGGCATTGAACACACTCAAGATCCCAACATACATCATTATGAGGCTCAACTACATGAAGTGTGCAGTACCGGAAGGACATGTATGGTACGTACATGGCCAACATCTGTCAACACGGTCCTACAGGTGGCATCAATGTGTCCCAGGTTGGCCCATTGGATATCATGATGCCGTGTCACAGTTCCCATCTCCTGCTGCCGTGTCACAATCACCCCCACAGTGACATGTGAGGACAGATGTGCCCCAGGCACCACAGCTCAACGACAGGTACATTCCCAGGGACCCTGTAATGCCACATGGACACTGGCATCACATGGAGTATCATGTGTACACCACAGCAAAACAAACATGACCCCCACAGGTAGTGGCCCCACTTGCCACGGCAGGACAGACATGGATGTCTGTGACACACACGCACAACATCAGAGTCCATGCACACACAACGTGTCTGTGGAGACTGTCTCCCATTGTGCACATGAAATCAGAGACATTGTAAACACTACATGCACAAAGACTGTGGAGGTCCATCACTATTGTGCCACTGGGACACCCTGGCTCAAACATACCGTCCCACATGGGACTCACGGGGTATGTAACATGACATACACAAACACCACTGTGAAATGTGACCATGGCACATGCACAGATATGAACAGTTGCACATCACAGTGGTCACGTACACGTAACACCCAGGATCCTGTCCCCATGAACACGTGCACAGCCTGGGGATGGCTGCCCACAGGTGACACCCACAGGACAACATGTACACCAACATACACACAATAGTAAATGCAGCCTTACATGCCTTATGATAAGGTTTGGACAGGCTGTCGTGATGTAGGTGTGCCCCTCACTCCCTGGGAGCTATCTGTGGCTGGCATATGTCCATCTGAGACAGGCATGCTGACATATGCCAGTCACATGTACAGTGATGCGTTGTACTGCAATGGACCGATCGGTGCCTCCGGCCGGCCCATTGCATTCAATGTGTGCGGGTACGCGTTGTACCCCTGTGCGCGTGGAACTGCAATGGACCGATCGGTGCCTCCGGCCGGCCCATTGCATTCAATGTGTGCGGGTACGCGTTGTACCCCTGTGCGCGTTGAACTGCAATGGACCGATCGGTGCCTCCGGCCGGCCCATTGCTTTCAATGTGTGCGGGTACGCGTTGTACCCCTGTGCGCGTTGAACTGCAATGGACCGATCGGTGCCTCCGGCCGGCCCATTGCTTTCAATGTGTGCGGGTACGCGTTGTACCCCTGTGCGCGTTGAACTGCAATGGACCGATCGGTGCCTCCGGCCGGCCCATTGCTTTCAATGTGTGCGGGTACGCGTTGTACCCCTGTGCGCGTTGAACTGCAATGGACCGATCGGTGCCTCCGGCCGGCCCATTGCTTTCAATGTGTGCGGGTACGCGTTGTACCCCTGTGCGCGTTGAAATGCAATGGACCGATCGGTGCCTCCGGCCGGCCAATTGCTTTCAATGTGTGCGGGTATGCGTTGTACCCCTGTACGCGTTGAACTGCAATGGACCGATCGGTGCCTCCGGCCGGCCCATTGCTTTCAATGTGTGCGGGTACGCGTTGTACCCATGTGCGCGTTGAACTGCAATGGACCGATCGGTGCCTCCGGCCGGCCCATTGCTTTCAATGTGTGCGGGTACGCGTTGTACCCCTGTGCGCGTTGAACTGCAATGGACCGATCGGTGCCTCCGGCCGGCCCATTGCTTTCAATGTGTGCGGGTACGCGTTGTACCCCTGTGCGCGTTGTACTGCAATGGACCGATCGGTGCGCACCCATTGACAATGGGCTTGCCTGGCAACGGACGCGTTTTCGAATTCCGAACGAGTCGGTTGCTGGAAAATCAGTTGGTCACCCACAACAATGTTGCAAAATCATGTATGTCATGAAGTTGAAGATTTGAAGGATGCTGTGGGCGTGTTTTGGTGCTGCTATTCCATGGATTGGCCAGATTCAGAAGATGCAAACGACTTGGACCTATCACTTTGGACACAAGGGACAGTATCTGCCTCTCCAGCACATATATATTGCTGGCTGGTCCCCTGAGAGCCCACTTGCCTGCACTACATGCTCCAAGACGACATCTGCCACTGCACTGCTGCTGTCTCTGCCCCTCTGGACCCTGCAATGGCACGTACTGTGGAGAGAGCCCCAGCCTTCAGCCTTGAAGAGAACCAGGCCCTGCTGGACAGCCTACTTCCACAGTACAGCAAGCTGTATGGGACACCAGGAGAGCAGGTGAGTGTCCTGTGCACTGCCTTTCTGAATGTGCATTTTGTCTGACTAGCAAGGCTGAGAGTCTGCACGCCACTGGCTAGCAGGCTCACTGAATAGTTGTCACCCCCATAGTGTGTAGTGACTTGCACTGGACAGGTATGGTGCAGTGACAGTGCTTCTGAACAGGGTTTTACTCCCCATGCAATGATACCATGTAGTGACTTCTGGAAAACTGTCCATGGGCAGCCGTGCACTGCCTGTGTACACCATGTGCCCCTGTGATTGCGACATGTAGATGCAACTGTGTCATGCACGGATATGTTGCATGTGTAGTAATGGCCTTATCACTTTGTCATCCTGACAGGCTTCTGCCCATCGGAAGCAGGAGATCTGGAAGGACATCGTCCGGGCTGTCCGGTCCGTGGGGGTCTACAAGCGCCGGATCCGCAACTGCCAAAAGAGGTGGCAGGACCTTCGGGGCTGGACCCGGAGGATTGCACGGGTCCAGCTGAAGCTGTCGCCTCCTCGCAGGAGGGGCGGAACACGGACCCTGACCCCCACATGCTCAGGATCCTGGCGGTGGTCTTTCCAGACCTGGATGGGCAGCTGAAGGCCAGAGAGCAGCAAGGAGGGGGTGAGTCAAAGACTGCACTGTGAACTCTGTCTAACATGCTATGTGCCCTCCTCGGGCCTGGTTAAACTGCCACAGTACAGCAGTCATGTTGTCCAGGAGCCATGTCCCTCTATTGTGCACTGCCCACTCCTCATCTGATACCCAGGTGTGGCCCTTACATGCAGGGAATACTGTCACTTAGGACTGTGTCCTTGCAGTTTGCTTGACTCAAGGTGGGAGACAGCATCTGTTTCCCTGACTCTGTGGTGGGCATCATGGGTGGGTCCATTGCTTACACAATGCCTGTATTCTGACATGTATTCAGCGTGTTACTTTGATCTGTGGTCCAATTGCTGAGCTGATCCACCACATGTGGCTGGGGTATCTGGCACACACCCATGCTGCGGGTGGGAACAATGTTTGGGCCCCAGGAGTATGTATATGACGTGTGTCACACATACTTAGCCAGCTGCCTACAGTCCAGGGCTCATCCCTCATTCATGTGGGGCTGGACAGTCATGCCTACTCCAGGCCATACAATACACTCTGTACTCCCACTCCCGTGTATCAGCTGACACATTGTGCGCAGTGATTTGACCCCTCAGGTGTCTGCCTCTGTGTCAGTGTGCTGTGGATTAGTCGCCAGGACTGCTGTGGAGTTTCTTGGTAGGGGCTCAGCATGCCACTGGAGATGTGACCATAGGAGACGATACTTGTGTGTCACATAGGTGTCTGATCAGCTGCCCATGCAGACTGGGGCATGTGAATGTGAAGTTCAGGCAGCTGTTCCCCATTCACAGCAGAGTGTGAGGGGCTCAGGTTCAGAGGGTAGTGTCACAGGTCTCCCATATGTCCAATAGGTATGACCTGGACAGATGAGGGTTGAGAGGATGTGTTGTGGGGGATGTACATGTGCACTTGTGCAGCTCCAGGACTTGCATTCCCCATGACCTACTATTGTGACACAGTGCAGAGTGTTGTTGTCTGGCTGCCAAGTCATACATCACTGAGACAGTGATGTATGACTTTGCAGTCATGCCTCCGCCATGGCATGTGTCTACTGATTGGTGAACCTGCAGGGGAGTGACATGTGCTACATGCACACCATAGTGGCGCTGGCTATCAGGACATGGGTGCATCATGGTGTCTGTCGCTGGTATGCATCACATGCATTTCCTATTTGACTCTGGGCATCCCTTTCATCCGGAAACCTGTACTGACTCAGTGGCAAGAGCTGTGATGTGTGCATGTCCACATGCCACACCGTGTCCTCTGCACTGTCCAACTACTGTGTACTTGGTGCATGTGTCCACACTGGGGTGTTGCAATCCAACAGACACCAGACAGATGGGTGCAAGGCCATGTGGGATGTGAGTGCCATGCTTGGCATCAGACTGACAATTGGCTTCTCCTGTTCAGTTAGGGCACTTTTAGCAATGTACAACTAATGATGCCAGGGCTTGCTCTGTGATGTGCTGTGCTCACAGTGGTGTGTGCGTTTTGTGCAGGTGACTGATGTCTGTCTGTTTACCCATTGTTTGCAGATACATCCACGGCCACGGAAGGGGACAGCTCCACGGACCAGGAGGAGCCAGAGAGCCAGACTGGGTCAGCAGCCGAGGAGTGGTCGGAGGGACCCAGTGGCACGGAGGGCGAGGGAGCCACACCGAGGAGTCCTCAGCAGCATCCACCTCAGCTGAGGACCAGAGCAACTCGGAGGATGACTCCCTTGTGGAGGCGGGTGTCAGCAGCCACCACACCCCAGCTAGTGTTGCTGTCCCCGCCACCACCAGCACCACCACCGCCCTCCCATCGGCTCCCATTCCCCAGGTCCGTGGAGGCTCCCATGTCCGGGAGCGTGTCTCCTTTGGGCCAGGCACCGCAGCCCCTGCCCCTGTGTCCCCTGCTGCCCTGAGTGAGGAGTCTGTGTACCTCCTTCGCCAGCTCCATGTAGGCCAGACAGCCATGCTGAGTGTCCTCCATGCGCACACCGCGCTGTTGACTCAGCTGGTGTCGTTCATGGAGGGCATCTCATCGGGCATGTCTGACCTACAGAGGGGCAATAGGTCCATGGACTCCTCCCTGACGGCAGCAGTGTCCCTCCTCAAACGGTCCCTCACCCCTCCTGCCTCTGCTCCATCCACACTCCCCAGCACCTTACCCATCCCAAGCACACACACACCGGCACAGGCACACACCAGCACACACACATCCAGCACACTTACACACACGCCAATGACAAAACGCACACGCACGCACATTCAGGGGACTGAAGCCAGACTCACAGGGGATGGGGCCCTGGAACACACACACGCATCCACATGCACTGCGCAGTCCTCAGTTCCCTCTCCCTCCAAAGCACCCTCCCTTGCCTCACCTGCAACCCCAAAGTCACAGCAGCTCTTCCTCTGTGACCTCGGCCTCTTCCCCACCGATGAAGCTGCTCCAGCATCCCGGGGGAAGAGGAAGCCCACCCACACGGAGCAGAGTGCCCCTCGCCCCCAGACACCCTCCCCCAGGCGCAGACGGACTGAGGCCCCCACCCGCAAGTCCCCACAGAGTCCTAAGAGCAAGACCCCGCCACCGCCCTGCAGCTCAAGCACCAGGTCTCCTTCCTCCATCCCTCAGGCCCCCACTCCACAGGTGCCCCCACCACACCCTGCCCCAGGTTCCCCCACCCACAGATATACCATCCCCAAGATGCTCCGGCCTTCTCCCCCTGCCACTTGCTCTCCCAGCACCACACCCCCGCTGCGCTTGTCTGTGCCACTGATGTGGTGAGGGTGTCCTCCCCCTCTGTCCAACCCACCTTGCCTGTTCCCCATTCTCCTCCCCTGGAGGTAGGCACTGCAGTGGAGTCCACTACCGCCCTGTCTGACTTGGGCACTGCAGTGGCGGACCTGTCCACTGCATCTGCAGCGTCCACTGCAGTTGTGCCGGCACCCACGACATCTGAGTCATGCCCCCCAGTTGTGCCGGCACACACCATGTCAGACACCTCCACTGCAGTTGTCAGTGGCTCTCCAGCACCCACCACCCCTTCCCTGACTCCCCCTGGTGAGCCCTGATCCTGTCCCTGCGGTGCCTGGCCTGCCCCCCGGTTGCCCCTCCTAGTGGATTGTCCCTGGTTTTGTGCAGGCATGCGTAGGGTGACATCTGCCAGTGTCACCCTGTTTGAACTTTGACAATGGACTGGCCATTGGCCTTTGCTCTTTTTTTCTGGACGTCGTTTTCATTCAACACATATGCTGAATAAAGCAACTTTCTTTTCTCTAGTGCTCATGCTTCAGATGTACATGTTGTTGGTGCTGCTAACCATGCCCTTGCTGCAGTGATGGTGATATCTGGTCTCATGATTATGAAGTGTTACTGTGCAGGAACCCATGTGGTCCAGGGGGAATGTGTCCTATCATGTGGTGTATCCATGTCATCCATAGCAGCATCTGAGGGTGTCATGTGTTCAGTATTTGGCAATGGGATTTCCTACTTACATTAGCAATTTCATATCTGTGGCTTCCACCCCTGCACATCTGTTGTGCCTTCCATTGTTGGATTTGTCTACTTCCCTGACCGTGTTGCCATCTCCACTGGACATGCAGGTTTGGGCATCAATGGGGAAGGACTCATCCGTGTAGTCAGTGCAACATTGCTATACAAGTGTGTTGGGTCTGTGCTGATGATTCCGTTGGCACATCCATGACCAGGCTGATGTGACGGGAGCCCTCATTTGGTGCTAATTGTTGATTGTGTGACCAAGTGCTCAGCTGACATGATGGGGCCCTACTGAGGCAACATATGGCACAGCTTTCCTCACACAGGAGTGGAGTCCCCTCATGGCAGTGTGTACACGTGTGACATTGCCTGCGCCCAAGGTGTGTGTTGTATGTGCATGTCTGTGTGTTCACTTCCATTTATCTGCGCATGCTGTGATCCCTAGTGTTGTACCTGTTTGTGATGCTTGCTGACTTGAGCTATGTTCCCCCAAAGTCTTCTCCCTGTGTTCTCTGTGATGTGGGTGCATGGCACATTACTGGTCATCAGGGTGTCACCCATAGGTGTGTTTGCTGTCAGGGCTGAGTTTGTGTGCAGACGCAGATGGGTCACAGTCAGGTTTCCCCTTGGCACTTGTTGTTTGCCCCTGTCATGTGATTTTCAGTACGTGTTATCTTTAAGTTATTGTGACACGTTGTGTGTGTGACTGCTGGCACTCCTCAGGGTCCGGGCTGCGATGTTGGTTGTTGTCTATGTGTGTTCTTTGTGGGTGACCTTGGCTTCTTCATTGGTGTGTGACTGTGGCTGGGATCCCATTGGTTGGTGTGGTATCGCCGTCATGTCCATGTACAGCGTAGTGTGCAGTGTGTCAGACATTCAGGAGTCTTGTTGAGTGGCCATGTGTGATGTGTTTCTGCACCTTGGTTCCCACCCACCACCCTGGAATAGTCATGGGTGCATGTGCAATGTCACCAGTGCATGTGTACTTCACTGCTGCACATTGTTGGAGGTCGAGGGGTGTGGTGTTGAGTGTGTGCAGATGGGAGTTGTTGCCCAGCTGGACCCCTGCCTCCATGTTGGCCTTGGCTTACTGGCCATGCTGATTGATTTGTGCTTGTGTCGGTGTGATGGTAGTTTGTTGCTCAGGACACATGACTGTGGTTCACAGTGTGAACCACATTCAGCTTTGTCATCAGAGTGGGAATTCTATGCAGCCAAGGGTCACCACATTGTGGGGGCCCTGGGGGTGGTGCTGTGGTGTGTCTGTGTCTTGCTGTGTCAGTTGTTGTTCCTACGTTCCTGTGTGACATGTGTGTTTTGTGCTCCCTCTCATCTGACAATGCCTGCTTGCCCACATAGGGGATTTGGATCCATGAGTTACCTTAGTGTGGCAGTGTATGCACATCTGTATGATTGGTATTCAGCTCTCCTCATGTGTTGTGTGGTTACCTGGGGACACTGGCACCCCCCTCACCTGCTGTGTATGATGTCAGTGTTGGTCTGCCTGTTTGTGTTTGTGCATCTGCACCACTGCATTGGCATATCTTGGGTGTGCCATTGGCTGAATGTTGTTTGGTGTGTTTCCCCTGCTGTCCCTGGGACTCGTAGGTCATCGGTCAGCACAGTGATCATGGTTTGTGTGTCCCATTGCTGCCATGGTATGGTATCTGTTCACCTCACATCTGCTGTCTCCACAGGATATCTGCATTTGTGTGCCCATTGGTGCAAATATGTGGTTCTGCATTCTGATGGTCACTTCTGTCATTGTGTCATTGATGAATGTTGACGGTGTCAGCCCCCATGGGTGTTGTTTGTCTGCACATGGCCAAAGGAATGTCTTATTTGCACTGCAGTATTTGGCTCACCCAATTTATGTTGCAATGGGACACATACACTACTTTGCCACAGATGAGTTTTTGGTTCTGTGACCAGGAATGATCCATGCAGTTTGGCAGTTGCAGCTCTTTCTTTGTCAACACTTACCTTTTGGTCACTGTGGTGATGGGGGTGTAGACCCCATTGCCACAATGGTCAAAATGTGCTTCAGATATGGACCCCACACTTCCCTTTTGGTCACTGTGATGATGGGGGTTTAGACCCCATTGCCACAATGGTCAAAATGTGCTTCAGCTATGGACCCCACACTTCCCTTTTGGTCACTGTGATGATGGGGGTTTAGACCCCATTGCCACAATGGTCAAAATGGGCTTCAGCTATGGACCCCACACTTGCCTTTTGGTCACTGTGATGATGGGGGTTTAGACCCCATTGCCACAATGGTCAAAATGTGCTTCAGCTATGGACCCCACACTTACCTTTTGGTCACTGTGATGATGGGGGTTTAGGCCCCATTGCCACAATGGTCATGGGCTGCTTGCATTGTGGGTACCACACACATATATGTGTGGCACATGTGCTAGGGGGTCACATTGTATGTTCAAAGTCATGTTCGGTGTTGTAGGCATTTGACACAGCCTACACACGCTTGTCATGGTGGTGGGGGGTTGTCTTTATCTTGCATTCCCTAGGTTGTGGTGTGCTGGTTGTGTCATGCATTGTCCATCCTATGAGTGGGGGTGGTAGTAGTGGTAGGCATCCTGCCCCCTGGGTGAGGGTGGTAGTAGTGGTAGGCATCCAGCCCCCTGGCTAAGGGTGGTAGTAGTGCTAGGCATCCAGCCCCCTGGCTAAGGGTGGTAGTAGTGGTAGGCATCCAGCCCCCTGGCTAAGGGTGGTGGTAGGCATCCAGCCCCCTGGGTGAGGGTGGTGGTAGGCATCCAGCCCCCTGGGTGAGGGTGGTAGTAGTGGTAGGCATCCAGTCCCCCTGGCTAAGGGTGGTAGTAGTGGTAGGCATCCAGCCCCCTGGCTAAGGGTGGTAGTAGTGGTAGGCATCCTGCCCCCCTGGGTGAGGGTGGTAGTAGTGGTAGGCATCCAGCCCCCCTGGCTAAGGGTGGTAGTAGTGGTAGGCATCCAGCCCCCTGGCTAAGGGTGGTGGTGAGGCATCCAGCCCCCTGGGTGAGGGTAGTGGTAGGCATCCAGCCCCCTGGCTAAGGGTGGTAGTAGTGGTAGGCATCCAGCCCCCCTGGCTAAGGGTGGTAGTAGTGGTAGGCATCCAGCCCCCTGGCTAAGGGTGGTAGTAGTGGTAGGCATCCAGCCCCCTGGCTGAGGGTGGTAGTAGTGGTAGGCATCCTGCCCCCCTGGGTGAGGGTGGTAGTAGTGGTAGGCATCCAGCCCCCTGGCTAAGGGTGGTAGTAGTAGTAGGCATCCAGCCCCCTGGCTAAGGGTGGTAGTAGTGGTAGGCATCCAGCCCCCCTGGCTAAGGGTGGTAGTAGTGGTAGGCATCCTGCCCCCCTGGGTGAGGGTGGTAGTAGTGGTAGGCATCCAGCCCCCTGGCTAAGGGTGGTAGTAGTGGTAGGCATCCAGCCCCCCTGGCTAAGGGTGGTGGTAGGCATCCAGCCCCCTGGGTGAGGGTGGTGGTAGGCATCCAGCCCCCTGGGTGAGGGTGGTAGTAGTGGTAGGCATCCAGCCCCCTGGCTAAGGGTGGTAGTAGTGGTAGGCATCCAGCCCCCTGGCTAAGGGTGGTAGTAGTGGTAGGCATCCAGCCCCCTGGCTAAGGGTGGTAGTAGTGGTAGGCATCCAGCCCCCCTGGCTAAGGGTGGTAGTAGTGGTAGGCATCCAGCCCCCCTGGCTAAGGGTGGTAGTAGTGGTAGGCATCCAGCCCCCCTGGCTAAGGGTGGTAGTAGTGGTAGGCATCCTGCCCCCCTGGGTGAGGGTGGTAGTAGTGGTAGGCATCCAGCCCCCCTGGCTAAGGGTGGTAGTAGTGGTAGGCATCCAGCCCCCTGGCTAAGGGTGGTAGTAGTGGTAGGCATCCAGCCCCCCTGGCTAAGGGTGGTAGTAGTGGTAGGCATCCTGCCCCCCTGGGTGAGGGTGGTAGTAGTGGTAGGCATCCAGCCCCCTGGCTAAGGGTGGTAGTAGTGGTAGGCATCCAGCCCCCTGGCTAAGGGTGGTGGTAGGCATCCAGCCCCCCTGGGTGAGGGTGGTGGTAGGCATCCAGCCCCCCTGGGTGAGGGTGGTAGTAGTGGTAGGCATCCAGCCCCCCTGGCTAAGGCTGGTAGTAGTGGTAGGCATCCAGCCCCCTGGGTAGGGGTGGTAGCAGTGGTAGGCATCCTGCCCCCCTGGGTGAGGGTGGTAGTAGTGGTAGGCATCCAGCCCCCTGGCTAAGGGTGGTAGTAGTGGTAGGCATCCTGCCCCCCTGGGTGAGGGTGGTAGTAGTGGTAGGCATCCAGCCCCCCTGGCTAAGGGTGGTAGTAGTGGTAGGCATCCAGCCCCCCCTGGCTAAGGGTGGTAGTAGTGGTAGGCATCCAGCCCCCCCTGGCTAAGGGTGGTAGTAGTGGTAGGCATCCTGCCCCCCGTGAGGGTGGTAGTAGTGGTAGGCATCCAGCCCCCCCTGGCTAAGGGTGGTAGTAGTGGTAGGCATCCAGCCCCCCCTGGCTAAGGCTGGTAGTAGTGGTAGGCATCCAGCCCCCCCTGGGTAGGGGTGGTGGTGCGCATCCAGGCCCCTGTGTGCATATGTGGCATTGGTGATGGGCATCCCGCCCCTATAGTGCTGCTGTTGCTGGTGTAAGTATATTCAGCATCCCCGTGTGTGTGTGTGATGTGTCGTGTATGTGTTGTATGTGTTTTGTGGTTGGTGTCTGGCTTACCTTCTGCGCCGTACGCGTCCGTGCCTGTTCCGGTAGTAAATGTAGAATATTGGTATGATCGGGACGAAGGGATTCATGGTTGGTTCGTGTCGTTCGTCCTTCTCGTTGCTTGGCGTCGTCCTCGTCGCTTCGCCTCATCCTCCTCGGTGCCGTGTTCGTCTCGGAGCCGTGGATCGTGTTGTGGCGCGAATCGGAGCTTATGTGCGCCTCTCCCGGATGCTTTGACGTGCCGTGCGTAGCGACGGGTTCGGAGCGTACGGAAAGCGCATCGTACTTGTCCGGCCGGACGGGGCTGCATTTTCCCTTCAGTGCGACTCGATTCGGCGTTTCCGGATTCGCCTCGGTCGGAGTACAGGACCTGGTTTGGGTGAGTACGGCTCGGCCAGATTTTTTGCTGTTGTGCGCATCGTACTTGCTCGTTCGGTGTACTGTATGGATCGGTCGGGAAACAGGCTTTCGCATGGCTTTTTTCCCGACCGAATGGTATTGGGTGCACCTCCGACCGAGATCGGAATCGACCCCTTAATATATATGTTTTACAATATTAACAACTTTACCATTTTCCCCTAATAACACAACATCCCAGTACTAAAAACAACTTACTATTTATATTTATAAATTACTTTATTTCTTCTAATTATTTGCAATTTTTAAATTTTCTACTTAATAAATATTTTTTAAATATTATTTAAATAACACTTCCCACCCTTATCCCCTAATAACGAAACATCCCCTCCTAAAACAAAACATATATTTTAACTTTTTAATATAAATTTCGTTTTTTAAATTATTTTCTAATTTCTAAAATTTTTAAATTCATATCTAAATTTACACTGATATCTTTAAAATACTCCACACCCTTATCCCCTAATGACCCAACATCCCACTACTAAAATAAAAAATATATTTTAAATTTTTAATATAAATTTCGTTTTTTAAATTAATTTCGAATTTCTAAAATTTTTAAATTATTATCTAAATTTAAACTAATATTTTTTATATACTCCCCACCCTTATCCCCTAATAACCCAACATCCCACTCCTAAAAGAAAAAATATATTTTAAATTTTTAATATAAATTTCGTTTTTTAAATTAATTTCGAATTTCTAAATTTTTTAAATTAATATCTAAATTTAAACTAATATTTTTTATATACTCCCCACCCTTATCCCCTAATAACCCAACCTCCTGCTCCTAAAAGAAAATATATATTTTACATATTTAATATAAATTTGGTTTTTTAAATTAATTTCGAATTTCTAAAAATTTTAAATTAATATCTAAATTTACACTAATATTTTTTAAATACTTCCCACCCTTATACCCTAATAACCCAACATCTCACTACTAAAAGAAAACATATATTTTACATTTTTAATATAAATTTCGTTTTTTAAATTAATTTCGAATTTCTATAAATTTTCTATTTAAATATAAATTTACACTAATATTTTTAAATTACTCCCCAACCTTATCCCCTAATAACCCAACATCCCGCTCCTAAAAAAACATATATTTTACACTTTTAATATAAATTTCATTTTTTAAATTAATTTCTAATTTCTAAAAATTTAAAATTAATATCTAAATTTACACTAATATTTTTAAAATACTCCCCACCCTTTACCCCTAATAACTAAACATCCCGCTCCTAAAACATATGTTACAATTTTTTTTAATACATTTTCACACTAATATTAAAACATTTTTAATAATACAAAATTAATAACAATACATAATATTTAATTATTGACTAAAAAGTAATATTTTACAGTTTCGATATTTTTCTTTCGATATTTTTTACAATACTTACAATTCGATATTATCTACTTACGATATTACTTATTCGATATTTTGTACTTCGATATTTTTTAAAGAAATAAAATAACGATATTTTTGATTGCGATATTCATGTATTCAATATTATCTAACATTCGATATTACAACTTCGATATTCCTACAATTCGATATTTATCATTCGATATAATGTCTATTCACCATTGTATTTCGGTGTACACAGTGCAGACGTGCTTATGAACATTCAATGAAGAAGAGTTGAAAATGTGCTTAAAAGTCTTAAAAGTGAGTTAACACGAGAATTAGAATTATCATCATTGTGCGATGAAAATGCAGATTATTGACTCTCCCCATTTATTGCATTGAGACTGCTCATAAAAATGCTCTAACGTCTCATGTGCCACTTTAAAAGACAGGGAACTGCATTTTTTCTCATGGCTTACCCTCAACTGGATCCCCCATCAAAACCACTTCACCTACTGACTCATCTACCACAGGACTGCCTAGTCACAACTACTATTGCCCTGCACTATTAGGTTGGTGTAAATTATACATTTACTGTTTTTACTGCCTGGGTCTCCCTTGCAAAGCATGGCAGACCGAGGCAGGAAAAATAAGCAATCACCTTCATGCGGTGTAGTAAAAACTCTCAGCAGGTCAGTTCACTGCTGTTCTGGTTCTCATAAGCAGACTCCTCCTTTGGGAGCCTATTTCTGGAAAATACAATGCATGCTTAGTAGGTTGAAAAAAGCATGATTGCCTGCTCTGCAATCAGTTCTCAGTCTGAAGTGCATCAACTGCTTGAGAAGATGCACTTACAGCTTAGACATCACTAGGGGACAGAGTTGTGTCTTCTGTCAGCCCAGCGTTCAACCAGCAAGGCAGCCAAAGAGAACTAACTCATTCACATTCAAAAATATACATTACGTCCCCGGCATTCCATATTGATCCACCCCCAAAGTTCCGACCTCAATATTCCACCTACGAGCAGATGTAAGACCCAACAGAAGGGTTCATAGATCTAACTTCTAACCAAACCTGTAGTATAACTAACACACAAATGATGTCTAACAGCCTCTAACTGCTTTTCTCTCACTTCTTTGTGTATTATATATTATGGAATAATGTTGTTCTTTTGGACAAGCAGGTGGATGTTAAGCCACTGATTGTTTTCTGTAATACAGTCATAGGTATGTAGCAAGAGAACTAGGACATAGTTATGTTGAAGGAGGCCTGAGCTACTGATCAAGAATTGGTAGACATTCTCACAACATTTTGTGTTCCAGTGGAAAAGATGACGAGAGTTGCCGGAAGATATTAATTAGGAATAGTTTTTTTCCTTTGAAGTGAATATTGAAAATCCTGCACACAAATTTTAGGGTCACTTGCTAGCACTCTTCAGGAGTTATCTGTCCATTGTGACAGCAGGTCTATTGTAAGGGGAGACATATGTATTGATTCAAAAAATAATGCAGATATATGAATTAGATGACATTGCAGCAGCCTTTATGGGAATTTAAAAGTGAGACTGCAAGGCATTCTAGTCCCCATGGAAATGCTGCAGCAGTAGATTAGCCACTCACTATTTTCACTATTATATCTAATAGGTCCAATACTAGAGGCAGCACTTTGAGTGGCAAATGCCATATGTATGGACTAAGAAGGATGACTCCCCAGCAAAAGTTAGGTTTCACTGAGTTGGCTGATCAACTACTTTCTATTATCATCATTTGATTAGAAGAATATTTAGGTCTGTTTTTTATTTGGCTTTGCAAAAAGTGGTCTCTAATTGTGCACTGATATTTCATGAGCCCAATGAGATTTTGCTAACTCAATCAATCAATCAATCAATCAGGGGTTTGTTAAAGCGCGACTACTCACCCGTAAGGGTCTCAAGGCACTAGGGGTGGGGGGGTGCAGGTTCCATCCATCAAGGAGGGGGTCTGTCGAAGAGCCAGGTTTTGAGGTTTCTTGCGAAGATGGGGAGCGATGTTGTCTGTCTGAGGTGGAGCGGAAGGGCGTTCCATGCTTTGGCCGTGAGGAAGGAGAAGGAGCGGCCTCCCGATCTGGGGTCCGATTCCGATCTCGGTCGGAGGCGCACCTAACACCATTTGGTCGGGAAAAAAGCCATGCGAATGCCTGTTTCCCGACCGATCCGCACAATATTCCGAACGAGCAAGTACGATGCGCACAACAGCATAGATTCCGACCCAGTCGTACTCACCCAATCCAGGTCCTGTTCCCCGACCGAGCCGGATCCGGAATCGTAGAATCGAGCCACACGGAAGCAAAAATGCAGCCCCGTCCGGCCGGACAAGTACGATGCCTACCACTACTACCACCCTTACCCAGGGGGTGCCAGATGCCTACCACTACTACCACCTCTACCCATGGGGGCTGGATGCCTACCACTACTACCACCCTTACCCAGGGGGTGCCAGATGCCTGTCACTACTACCACCTCTACCCATGGGGGGCTGGATGCCCACCACCACTACCACCCCTACTCAGGGGGTGCCAGATGCCTACCACTACTACCACCTCTACCCATGGGGGCTGGATGCCTGTCACTACTACCACCTCTACCCATGGGGGCTGGATGCCCACCACCACTACCACCCTTACCCAGGGGTGCCAGATGCCTACCACTACTACCACCCTTACCCAGGGGTGCCAGATGCCTACCACCAACACCACCCCCACTCATAGGATGGACAATGTATGACACAACCAGCACACCACAACCTAGGGAATGCAAGAAAAAGACATCCCCCAACACCATGACAAGCGTGTGTAGTCTGTGTCAAATGCCTACAACACTGAACATGACTTTGAACATACAATGTGACCCCCTATCACATGTGCCACACATATATGTGTGTGGCCCCCACAATGCAAGCAGGCCATGACCATTGTGGCAATGGGGTCCAAAACCCCATCATCACAGTGACCAAAATGTTAGTGTGGGGTCCATAGCTGAAGCACATTCAGAACATTGTGGCAATGGGGTCTAAACCCCCATCATCACAGTGACCAAAAGGTAAGTGTGGGGTCCATAGCTGAAGCACATTTTGAACATTGTGGCAATGGGGCCTAAACCCCCATCATCACAGTGACCAAAATGCAAGTGTTGACAAAGAAAAAGCTGCAACTGCCAAACTGCATGGATGATTCCTGGTCACAGAACATAAAACACATCAGTGGCAAAGTAGTGCATGTGTCCCATTGCAACATAGATTGGGGAGGCAAATAATGCAGTGCAAATAAGACATACCTTTGGCCATGTGCAGACAAACAACACCCATGGGGGCTGACACTGTCAACATTTATCAATGACACAATGACAGAAGTGACCATCAGAATGCAGACCCACATATTTGCACCAATGGGCACACAAATGCAGATACCCTGTGGAGACTGTAGATGTGAGGTGAACAGATACCATACCATGGCAGCAATGGGACACACAAACCATGTTCATTGTGCTGACCGATGACCTAGGAGTCCCAGGGACAGCAGGGGAAACCCACCAAACAACATACAGCCAATGGCACACCAAAGATATGCCAATGCAGTGGTGCAGATGCACAAACACAAACAGGCAGACCCACACTGCACATCAAACACAACAGGTGAGGGGGGTGCCAGTGTCCCCAGGCAACCACACAACACATGAGGAGGCCTGAATACCAATTACACAGATGTGCATACAGTGCCACACAAAGGTAACTCATGGATCCAAATCCCCTATGTGGGCATTCAGGCATTGTCAGATGAGAGGGAGCACAAATCACACATGTCACACAAGCATGTAGGAACAGCAACTGACACAGCAAGACACAGACACACCACAGCACTACCCCCAGTGCCCCCACAATGTGGTGACCCTGGGCTGCATTACAATCCCACTGTGATGACAAAGCCAAATGTCGTTCACACTGTGAACCACAGTCATGTGTCCTGAGCAACAAACTACCATCACACCTACACAAGCACAAATCAATCAGCACAGCCAGTAAGCCAAGGCCAACATGGAGGCAGGGGTCTAGCCGGGCAAGAACTCTCATCTGCACACACTCAACACCACACACCTCGACCTCCAACAATGTGCAGCAGTGAAGCACACATGCACTGGTGACATTGCACATGCACCCATGACAATCCCAGGCTGGTGGGTGGGAACCAAGGTGCAGAAACACATCACACATGGCCACTCAACAAGACTCCTGAATGTCTGACACACTGCACACTACGCTGTACATGGACATGACGGCAATACCACACCAACCAATGGGATCCCAGCCACAGTCACACACCAATGAAGAAGCCAAGGACACCCACAAAGAACACACATAGACAACTACCAACATTGCAGCCCGGACCCTGAGGAGTGCCAGCAGTCACACACACAACGTGTCACAATCACTGAAAGATAACACAAACTGGAAATCACATGACAGGTGTAAACAACAAGTGCCAAGGGGAATCCTGACTGTGACCCATCTGCGTCTGCACACATACTCAGCCCTGACAGCAAACACACCGATGGGTGACACCCTGATGACCAGTAATGTGCCATGCACCCACATCACAGAGAATCCAGGGAGAAGACTTGGGGGAACATAGGTCAACTCAGCAAGCAACACAAACAGGTACAACACTAGGGATCCCAGCATGCACAGCAAAACGGAAGTGAACACACAGACATGCTCATATAAAACACACCTTGGGCGCAGGCAATGTCACAGGAGTACACACTGCCATGAGGGGACTCCACTCCTGTGTGAGGAAAGCTGTGCCATATGTTGCCTCAGTAGGGCTCCATCATGTCAGCTGAGCACTTGGTCACACAGTCAACAATTAGCACCAAATGAATGCTCCCGTCACATCAGCCTGGTCATGGGAGTGCCAACGAAATCATCAGCACAGATCCAACACACTTGTATATCAATGTTGCACTGACAACACAGATGAGTCCTTCCCCATTGATGCCCAAACCTGCATGTCCAGTGGAGATGGCCACACGGTCAGGGAAGTAGACGAATTGAACAATGGCAGGCACAACAGATGTGCAGGGGTGGACGCCACAGATGTGAAATTGCTAATGTAAGTAGGAAATCCCATTGCCAAATATTGAACACATGACACCCTCAGATGCTGCTAAGGATGACATGGATACACCACAGGATAGGACACATTCCCCCTGGACCACATGTGTTCCTGCACAGTAACACTTCATTATCATGAGACCAAATATCACCATCACTGCAGCAAGGGCATGGTTAGCATCATCAACAACATGTACATCAGAAGCAAAAGCACTAGAGAACAGAAAGGTGCTTTATTCAGCATATGTGGGTCTAACAGTTGATGTCCAGCAAAAAATTAACAAAGGCCAATGGCCAGTCCAACTTGAAAGTCAAAACAGGGTGACAGTGGCAGATGTCACCCTACGCATGCCTGCACTGATGAAAGCCAGGGACAATCCCCTCGGAGGGGCATACGGGGGGCAGGCCAGGCACCGCAGGGACAGGATCATGGTTCACCAGAAGGAGGCAGGGAAGGGGTGGTGGGTGCTGGAGAGCCACTGACAACTGCAGTGGAGGTGTCTGACATGGTGTGTGCCGGCACAACTGGGGGCATGACTCTGATGGTGTGGGTGCCGGCAAGACTGCAGGGGACCGTGCAGATGGAGTGGACAGGTTCCCCACTGCAGTGCCCAAGTCAGACAGGGTGGTAGTGGACTCCACTGCAGTGCCTACCTCCAGGGGAGGAGAATGGGGATCAGGTAAGGTGGGCAGGACAGAGGGGGAGGACACCGTCTCCACACCAGTGGCACAGACAAGCGCAGTGGGGGTGTGGGGCCGGAAGAGCAAGTGGCAGGGGGAGAAGGCCTGATCCTTTTGGGGATGGTGTATCTGTGGGTGGGGGAACCTGGGGCAGGGTGTGGTGGGGGCACCTGTGGAGTGGGGGCCTGAGGGATGGAGGAAGGAGACTTGGTGCCTGAGCTGCAGGGCGGCGGCGGAGTCTTGCTCTTCCGGGTCCGGGGGGACGTGCGGTTGGGGGCGTCAGTCGGTCTGCGCCTGGGGGAGGGTGTCCGGTGGCGAGGGGCACTCCGCTCCGTGTGGGTGGGCTTCCTCTTCCCCCTGAATGCTGTATCAGCTGGATCGGAGGGGAAGAGGCCGAGGTCACTGAGGAAGAGCCGCTGGGTCTTTGGGGTTGCAGGTGAGGCAACCGAGGGGGCTTTGGAGGGAGAGGCAACTGTGGACTGCGCAGTGCTCGTGGATGCATGTGTGTGTGACTGGGCCCCATCCCCTGTGAGTGTGGTTTCAGTCCCCTGACTGTGCGTGCATGTGCGTCTTGTCTGTGGCGTGTGTGTGTGTGTGCTGCTCGTGTCTGTGCTGGTGTGTGCCTGTGCGGGTGGGTGTGTGCTTGGGACAGGTAAGGTGCTGGGGAGTGTGGATGGGGCAGAGACAGGAGGGGTGAGGGACTGTTGGAGGAGGGACACTGCTGCCGTCAGGGAGGAGTCCATGGACCTATTGCCCCTCTGTAGGGCAGACATGCCCGATGAGATGCCCTCCATGAACGACACCAGTTGAGTCAACAGAGTGGTGTGTGCATGGAGGACACTCAGCATCGCTGTCTGCCCTACATGGAGCTGCCGAAGGAGGTACACAGACTCCTCACTCAGGGCAGCAGGGGACACAGGGGCAGGGGGTGCGGTGCCTGGCCCGAAGGAGACACGCTCCCGTACATGGGAGCCTCCACAGACCTCGTGAATGGGAGCCGATGGGAGGGCGGTGGTGGTGGTGGTGGCGGGGACAGCAACACTAGCTGGGGTGTGGTGGCTGCTGACACCCGCCTCCATAAGGGAGTCATCCTCCGAGCTGCTGTGGTCCTCAGCTGAGGTGGATGGTGCTGAGGACTCCTCGGTGTGGCTCCCCTCGCGCTCCGTGCCACTGGGTCCCTCCGACCACTCCTCGGCTGTCGACCCAGTCTGGCTCTGCGGCTCCTCCTGGTCCGTGGAGCTGTCCCCTCCTGTGGCCGTGGATGTATCTGCAAACAATAGGGAGATAGACAGACATCAGTCACCTGCACCGAACGCACACACCACAGTAAGTACAGCACAATACAGAGCAAGGCCTGGCATCCTAAGTTGAACATTGCTAAAATTGCCCAAACAGAATAGGAGAAGCCAATTGTCAGTCTGATCGTCAACCATGGCACTCACATCACACCTGGCCTTGCACCCATCTGTCTGGCGTCCGTTGGCTGGCAATACCCCAGTGTGGACACATGCACCACCTACACAGTAGTTGGACGGTGCAGAGAACACGGTGAAGCATGTGAACATGCACACATCACAACTCTTGCCACTGAGTTAGTACAGGTGCCCGGGTGAAAGTGATGCCCAGAGTCAGATATATGAAATGCATGTGATGCATACCAGCGACAGACACCACGATGCACCCATGTGCAGATAGCCATTGCCACTATGGTGTGCATGTAGCACATGTCACTCCCCTGCAGGATCACTCATAGGAAGTCACATGCCATGGCACAGGCATGCCTGCTAAGTCATACATCACTGTCTCCAGTCACATGGGCAGGGCAGCCACACAACAACAGTCTGCACTGTGTCACAATAGTAGGTCATGGGGAATGCAAGTCCTGGAGCTGAACAAGTGCACATGTACATCCCCCACACACCACATCATCTGAACCCTTATCTGTCATACTGATTGGACATATGGGTGACCTGTAACACAAGCCTCTGAACCTGAGCACCTCACAATCTGCTGTGAATGGGAAACAGCTGCATGGACCTCACATTCGCATACCCCAGTCTGCACGGTCAGGTGTTCAAACACCTATGTGTCACACAAGTATCGTCTCCTATGGTCACATCTCCGGTGGCATGCTGAGCCCCAACCGATAAACACCCCAGCAGTCCTGACATTGAAGCCACAGCACACTGACACAGAGGCTGACACCTGAGGGGACATATCACTGAGCACAACGTGTCAGCTGATACACGTGAGTGGGAGTACAGAGTGCATTGCATGGTCTGGAGTAGGCATGACTGTCCTGCCCCACATGAATGAGGGATGAACCCTGGACAGTAGGCAGCTGGCTGAGTATGTGTGACACACGTAATATACACACTCCTGGGGCCCAAACATTGTTCCCACCCGCAGCTTGGGTGTGTGCCAGTTACCCCAGGCACATGTGGTGGATCAGCTCAGCAATTGGACCACAGATCAAAGTAACACGCAGATTACATGTCAGAACACAGGCATTGTGTAAGCAATGGACCCACCCATGATGTCCACCACAGTTAGGGGAACAGATGCTGTCCCCCACCTTGAGTCAAGCAAACTGCAAGGACACAGTACCCAAGTGACACAATTCCCTGACTGCAAGGGCCACACCTGGGTATCAGATGAGGAGTGGGCAGTGCACAATCGAGGGACATGGGTCCTGGACCACATGACTGATGTGCTGTGGAAGTTTAACCAGGCCAGAGGAGGGCACATAGCATGGCAGACAGAGTACACAATGCAGTCATGGACTCACCCCCTCCGTGCTGCTCCCTGGCCTTCAGCTGCCCATCCAGATCAGGGAAGACCACCGCCAGGATCCTGAGCATGTGGGGGGTCAGGGTCTGTTGTCCGCCCCTCCTGCGAGGAGGCGACAGCTTCAGCTGGACCCGTGCGATCCTCCGGGTCCAGCCCCGAAGGTCCTGCCACCTCTTCTGACAGTTGCGGATCCGGCGCTTGTAGTCCCCCACGGATCTCACTGCCCGGACGATGGTCAGCCATATCTTCTGCTTCTGGTGGGCATCAACCTATGAGGATGACAAAGTGAGAATGCTATTACTACACATGCAACATATCCGTGCATTACACAGTTGTGTATACATGTCTCAATCACAGGGGCACATGATGTACACAGGCAGTGCAACGATGGCCATGGACAGTATGCCAGCAGTAACTACATGGCATCATTGCCTGGGAAGTAAAACCTTGTTTAAATGCACTGTCACTGCACTATACCTGTCCAGTGCATGTGGCTACACACTATGGGGGGTGACAACTACTCAGTGGGCCTGCTAGCCAGTGGCGTGCAGACTGTTAGCCTTGTTAGTCAGACAAGATGCACATTTAGGAAGGCAGTGGACAGAACACTCACCTGCTCCCCTGCTTTCCCATACAGCTTGCTGTACTGTGGAAGGAGGCTGTCCAGCAGGGCCTGGTTCTCCTCAGTGCTGAAGGCTGGGGCTCTCTCCACAGTACGTGCCATTGCAGGGTCCAGAGGGTACAGATACAGCAGCAGTGGTGGTGGCAGATGTCGTCCTGGAGCATGTAGTGCAGGCAAGTGAGCTCTCAGGGGAACAGCCAGCATTATATGTGTGCTGCAGAGGCAGTTACTGTCCCATGTGTCCAAAGTGATAGGTCCAAGTCGTTAGCATCTTCTGAATCTGGCCAATCCATGGAATTGCACCACTTACACACGCCCACAGCATCCTTCAAAAGTTCAACTTCATGACACCCATGAATTTGCAACATTGTTGTGGGTGACCAACTGAATTTCCAGCATCAGACTCGTTCAAAATGCGTCCGTTGCCAGGCCAGGTCATAGCCAATGGGTGCACACCGATTGGTCCATTGCTGTTCAACGCGTACCTAGGATACAACGCGTACCCGCCCACATTGAATGCAATGGGCTGGCCAGGCACACCGATCGGTCCATTGCTGTTCAACGCGTACCTAGGATACAACGCGTACCCTCACACATTGAATGCAATGGGCCGGCCGGGCACACCGATCGGTCCATTGCTGTTCAACGCGTACCCGGGATGCAACGCGTACCCGCACACATTGAATGCAGTGGGCCGGCCGGGCACACCGATCGGTCCATTGCTGTTCAACGCGTACCCGGGATACAACGCGTACCCGCACACATTGAATGCAATGGGCCGGCCGGGCACACCGATTGGTCCATTGCTGTTCAACGCGTACCTAGGATACAACGCGTACCCGCCCACATTGAATGCAATGGGCTGGCCAGGCACACCGATCGGTCCATTGCTGTTCAACGCGTACCTAGGATACAACGCGTACCCGCACACATTGAATGCAATGGGCCGGCCGGGCACACCGATCGGTCCATTGCTGTTCAACGCGTACCCGGGATGCAACGCGTACCCGCACACATTGAATGCAGTGGGCCGGCCGGGCACACCGATCGGTCCATTGCTGTTCAACGCGTACCCGGGATACAACGCGTACCCGCACACATTGAATGCAATGGGCCGGCCGGGCACACCGATCGGTCCATTGCTGTTCAACGCTGTACCCGGGATGCAACGCGTACCCGCACACATTGAATGCAGTGGGCCGGCCGGGCACACCGATCGGTCCTTTGCTGTTCAACGCGTACTCGGGATACAACGCGTACCGCACACATTGAATGCAATGGGCCGGCCGGGCACACCGATCGGTCCATTGCTGTTCAACGCGTACCTAGGATACAACGCGTACCCGCACACATTGAATGCAATGGGCCGGCCGGGCACACCGATCGGTCCATTGCTGTTCAACGCGTACCGGGATGCAACGCGTACCGCGACACATTGAATGCAGTGGGCCGGCCGGGCACACCGATCGGTCCATTGCTGTTCAACGCGTACCCGGGATACAACGCGTACCCGCACACATTGAATGCAATGGGCCGGCCGGGCACACCGATCGGTCCATTGCTGTTCAACAGCGTACCCGGGATGCAACGCGTACCCGCACACATTGAATGCAGTGGGCCGGCCGGGCACACCGATCGGTCCATTGCTGTTCAACGCGTACCTAGGATACAACGCGTACCCACACACATTGAATGCAATGGGCCGGCCGGGCACACCGATCGGTCCATTGCTGTTCAACGCGTACCCGGGATACAACGCGTACCCGCACACATTGAATGCAATGGGCCGGCCGGGCACACCGATCGGTCCATTGCTGTTCAACGCGTACCCGGGATACAACGCGTACCCGCACACATTGAATGCAATGGCCAATGTGTGCGCACCGATCGGTCCATTGCTGTTCAACGCATAACCGGGATACAACGCGTACCAGCACACATTGAATGCAATGGCCAATGTGTGCGCACCGATCGGTCCATTGCTGTCCAACGCGTCCCTGTACATGTCACTGGCATATGTCACCATGCCTGTCACAGGTGAACATATGCCAGCCACATATACTTCCCAGGGAGTGAGGGGCACACCTACAACACCACAGCCTGTCCAAACTGTATCGTAAGGCATGTAAGGCTGCATTACCTATTCCGTGTATGGGGGTGAACATGTTGTTCTGTGGGTGTCACTTGGGGCAGCCACCCCCAGGCTGTGCACGTGTTCATGAGGACAGTATCCTTGGTGTTTCGTGTACATGACCACTGTGATGTGCAACTGTTCATATCTGAGCATGTGGCATGGTCACATTTCACGGTGGTGTATGTGTATGTCATGTCACATGCCCCCTGAGTCCCATGTGGGACGGTATGTTTAACCCAGGGTGACCCATTGGCACAATAGTGATGGTCCTCCACAGTCTGTGTGCATGTTGTGTTTACAATGTCTCTGATTTCATGTGCACAATGGGAGACAGTCTCCACACCCACGTTGTTTGTGCATGGACTTTGATGTTGTGCGTGTGTGTGTCACAGACGTCCATGTCTGTCCTGCCGAGGCAACAGGGACCACTACCTGTGGGGGTCATGGTTGTTTTGCTGTGGTGTATACATGATACGCCATGTCATGCCAGTGTCCATGTGGCAATACAGGGTCCCTGGGAATCTACCTGTCAAAGAGCTGTGATGCCTGGGGCACATCTGTCCTCACATGTCACTGTGGGGTGTGTTTGTAACGTGGCAGCAGGAGATGGGAAATGTGACACGTCCTCATGATACCCAATGGCACAACCTGGGACTTATTGATGCCACTTGTTGAACTGTGATGTTGGATGTTGGCCATGTATGTGCCATACATGTCCTTACGGAACTGCACACATCATGTACTTGTGCCTCATAATGATGTATCGTGTGATATTGAGTGTGTACAGTGCCACGTATGTGGGGTGAGTGACAATCTTTCTTTCTTCACCTGTGCACTGCAGGGCACCAGCTGTCCATAGACCATTCCCTGACCTGGCAACGATGGTGGAACGTGACAGCATCCGACGGTACCGCTTCACCAGGCAGCTGATTGATGATTTGGCAGTGCGCTTGGCACCACACCTGGAACCTGGCCGGCCGTACCCTACAGCGCTGACCCCCAAGGTGAAGGTGATGGCAGCCCTACACTTCTTTGCCACCGGTACCTTTCAACACACTCTGGCGACTGCTGGTGGGATGTCACAGACCATGTTCAGCCGTGTGCTCCGCGATGTATTGGAGGCTATGTTGATATACCTGAACGAGTACATCTATTTCCCTAGACTCCAGCAACTCACTGACATGAAGAGTGACTTCTATGCCCTGGGGAGGATGCCGCATGTCATTGGCTCCATTGATGGGACACATGTGGCTTTGGTACCAGCACAGACCCAGGAGCAGGCATACAGGAACCGCAAGCACTACCACTCGGTCAATGCACTGGTGGTCTGTCTTGCAGATATGACCATCACACACGTGTGTGCCCGTTTCCCCGGTTCTGCACACGATGCCTATGTGATGAGGAGTAGTCGCATCCCGAGGATGATGTCACAGATGCGGAACCAGCGTGCCTGGCTTGTTGGTGTGTACTGACTTAGTACCATTGTGTGTGTTCTGCAATGTAGTGTTCCACCCTCTTTTCCAACTCAGCTAATGTGCAATTGTCTGTATGTAGGTGACTCCGGATATCCCAACATGCCATGGTTGCTGACGCCCCTCAGGAACCCTGTGACACCAGCCCAGATGCGCTACAATGAGTCACATGGTCGGACCAGGAGAGTGATTGAGCGGACATTTGGTCTCCTGAAGAGCCACTTCCGCTGCCTGGACAAGACAGGAGGGTCCCTCCCATATGCCCCGGCAAAGGTGTGCAAGATTGTCATCGTCTGCTGCATGCTACACAACCTGGCAGTGCGGAAGGAGTTGCCTCTCATCCTGGATGACGATGACCAACGTCCGCCACCTGTGGAGGATCCTGGCCTGGACCACGATGCCAGTGATGATGATGATGATGGTGATGTCCGCACACAGCTCATCACCAACTTCTTCAGCTGAATGTAAGTATCCAGAGATGTCATGTAACTGATGTGAGTTTGCATGATATGTGTTGGTGGTGCTCTGGTGCTGTTTGAGTGTGTCCATGTGCTACATGACTGTATGCGTGTAGCGATGTGTCCTTACAGGTAGTCTGTACTCCCCAACAGTGTTGACATGCTAACTTGGTTCTGGGTGGGTATCTTGTGACATGTATTGGGCATGAGTATTGCAGTTCTGTCCTGTTCTTCAGTGCTTTTGACTGTGTGTCATTTCTGTCCTTCACAGGGTACTGTCAGAGTCGTTTGGTCAACTGTGATCCCGGACACCGTGATTCGACTTCGAGGGTGGTAGCTGTCGTGTCCCTACAGGTGATGTGCACCACACCCATGGACTTCCTTCCTTCTACACTTGTTGACTGTGTGCCCGCTGCCAGGTGGGATTACCTTGCATCTGTGGTGGTTACAACATGTTGCAAATGTGTAATAAACCTGTGCTTCACTTTGTGATGTGCGTTGTCTGTGGTCACACATCTGACTGACGTTTGCTTACTGCACCAGTGGGCTAGTTGACACAGACTGTGAATAGGTGTTGGGTCTGTGTAATGCAACGTATTTCCTGGCAACATCAGTGTAGGCGATGAGTCAGATGGCCATGGTGTGTATGTGTTGTGTAGCCCTGGTGGTGTGCCTCCCTCATATGTGTGACGTCGCCATGACTCACATGCCGGTGTTGTACTTGCTGTAGCAGTTAGCATGCACAGTGTCATTTCCCAGATCATCATCGCCACTTCAGAGACAACGTAGGAATCACAACAGAGGCAAGTATGGTGTATTAGTAAGTTTATTGACATACATGTGTGAGTATAGTGCACAGGATTGTGGGTGCTGTACATTGTGATTGTAATCCAAAGTTCCTAGATGATTTGGAAGTCCTGGTAGCAGAAATGTCCAGAGTAGAGTCCACAGTCATCTGAGACATTGGTCCAACTTGAGCTCCCCATGTCATGTGGGAGAGTTGTGTTGCAGTCAACAGGGTGAACAGTTTGCGCACAAAGGTGATTATCCAGGGGGTTGCACATGGCCATCGGCCTCTCACTTGCCCCTCCTCGGACGACCCCTCTTCTTTGGGGGGGGACCCTCAAGTGCAGGCTGCTGTGGTGCAGGGGACTCTCCGCCAGAGTCATCCTCCCTCCCTGTGGCAGTTGCAGTTGTTTCAGCAGCAGATATTGTGGGCACACAGGGAGATGTTGACTGGTTGCTGCTCATCTGGCGGAGGCATTGTAATATGTACCTATACACCGCCATCATCTCTTGCAGTGTGTCCCACTTGGACTCCACGCGGGACGTGTGAGAGTCCAAGCGGGCATGATGGGCAGCCTGCTGCTGTTTAATGTCCCTGAGGAGCCCCACTACCTGGCTGAGCTCTCCGGTGCTGGACTGGTACGCATCGGCTATGCGTGCCAGTTGTGGGTCATCATGCAGTCCAGACACCTCTGCAAGCAGCGACCTTTGTCTCCCACCCCTCCCACCACCCCTGGCGACACGTGCAGTACCTGAGGTGGCACGCACAGGTGACCCTGGGCCCCCTTGGGGGTTGTTGGTGGTGTTGGTGTCCATGGCCCCACGTTGGTCCAGGGTCCCTGTGCTGGTAGTGGTGGTGCTCCTTGGTCTTTCCATGTCGGCAGGGGTGGTATGTGTGTTGACAGTCGTTGGAGGGGTGGGTGCAGGGGGTGCAGCTGGTGGTCCTGCTGGTGCTGCATGATGACTTGCTCCGGAGGTGCCAGGTTGGTCTTCTTCATCCGAGGAGGGCAGAGGCTGTTCCACACCAGTGAGCTCCGTATCCTCTTGAGCCTGGGTCGGGGACTCCTCAGCATCTGCTGCTGTGTCCCCATCATCACCTGTTTTTGGGAGACACACACAATGTATGTTATGTTTCTGCAGGCATCAATGTTTGACACACCTGACAGTTGTGACTGTGCCTCTGGATGCGGGCCTGTACATTGCATTGTCCTAAGTTGTCACAGTCAGGGGTTGATATTGGTGTAGCACATTGTCCTGCATTATTTGGGCATTTCTATGTGAATGTTGGGGTGTGTACATGGTCTGCATTGGTTGTATTTGGTTGACATCCGGCCCTCCTTCCCACCCAGCCAGATATCCCACCATGGAACGTGCTTCCATTGCAGGGAGTGCAATTTGTCTTTCAGGATGTCAGTCAGTGGTGTCCTGCTGTTGGTTGGTGCACAGTTGCCAGCAGGGCCTTGTGCTCCCCACAGCAGTAGCCAGTGTCAGCCATCTTGTCAGTTGTTTTCCACTCTCTGTGATGTGGGCATGGTTCAGGGTGGTGTTGATGGGCCAATTGTGAGGCTGACCAATATCTGTGACTACCACTCCCATCATGCTATTGCCTCCACCCACTTCCCAGCATGCCCATACTTACTTGCTTTTGGGTGGACTTCACTGTGTGTGAGTGTGAGAGCAATGGCAAGATGGCTGACAGTGGTGTCCTGCTGTTGCTTGGTGCCCAGTTCCCAGCAGGGCCATGTGCTCCCCACAGCAGTAGCCAGTGTCAGTCATCTTGTCAGTTGTTTTCCACTCGCTGTGATGTGCGCATGGTTCAGGGTGGTGTTGATGGGACAGTTGTGGGGGTGACCAATATCTGTGACTACCACTCCCATCATTCTATTGCCTCCACCCCACTTCCCAGCATGCCCATACTTACTTGCTGTTGGGAGGACTTCACTGTGTGTGAGTGTGAGAGCAATGGCAAGATGGCTGACAGTGGTGTCCTGCTGTTGCTTGGTGCCCAGTTCCCAGCAGGGCCATGTGCTCCCCACAGCAGTACCCAGTGTCAGCCATCTTGTCAGTTGTTTTCCACTCCCTGTGATGTGCGCATGGTTCAGGGTGGTGTTGATGGGACAGTTGTGGGGGTGACCAATATCTGTGACTACCACTCCCATCATGCTACTGCCTCCACCCCCCTCCCCAGCATGCCCATACTTCCTTCCTTTTTAGTGTACTTCACTGTGTGTGGGTGTGACAGCAATGTCAAGATGGCTGACAGTGGTGTCCTGCTGTTGGTTGGTGCCCAGTTCCCAGCATGGCCTTGTGCTCCCCACAAAAGAGCACCAGTTTCAGACATCTTTGAAGTGGCTTTTGACTCCCTGTGAGGTGTGCATGCTTGGGTGTGTTCTTGCTGGGCCATGTGGGTGGGGGATGTTGGGCTGTGACTACCACTCCCATCATGCTTTTGCCTCCACCCCCCTTCCCAGCATGGCCATGCTTCCTTCCTTTTGACTCTACTTCCCTGTGGGGTTGTGTGCCTGTGCTGACAAGATGGCTGACAGTGTTATCCTGGGGTTTGTTTTGCTACAAGTCCCATGTGTGTCCCTGTGCTTCACACTGCATGACCCAGGGTTGTGGTTCTTTGTGGGATATTTGATTGGTGTGTGAGGCAATGCTTTCTCCCAGGTGAGTTGTGTGGAGTTTGTGTTAGGGGGGTGTGTGGGTGGAGCTGCTGGTGACTATGGTCAGTGCTGTGAGTCCTCCTGCCCACCCAGCCAGATATCCCACCATGGAACGTGCTTCCGTTGCAGGGAGTGCAAGTTGTCTTTCAGGATGTCAGTCAGTGGTGTCCTGCTGTTGGTTGGTGCCCAGTTCCCAGCAGGGCCATGTGCTCCCCACAACTGAGCACCAGTGTCAGCCCTCTTGTCAGTTCTTGTCCACTCCCTGTGATGTGCGCATGGTTCAGGGTGGTGTTGATGGGACAGTTGTGGGGGTGACCAATATCTGTGACTACCACTCCCATCATGCTATTGCCTCCACCCCACTTCCCAGCATGCCCATACTTACTTGCTTTTGGGTGGACTTCACTGTGTGTGAGTGTGAGAGCAATGGCAAGATGGCTGACAGTGGTATCCTGCTGTTGCTTGGTGCCCAGTTCCCAGCAGGGCCATGTTCTCCCCACAGCAGTAGCCAGTGTCAGCCATCTTGTCAGTTGTTTTCCACTCCCTGTGATGTGCGCATGGTTCAGGGTGGTGTTGATGTGACTGTTGTGGGGATGACCAATATCTGTGACTACCACTCCCATCATGCTATTGCCTCCACCCCACTTCCCAGCATGCCCATGCTTCCTTCCTTTTGACTCTGCTTCCCTGTGGGGTTGTGTGCCTGTGCTGACAAGATGGCTGACAGTGTTATCCTGGGGTTAGTTTTGCTACACGTCCCATGTGTGTCCCTGTGCTTCACACTGCATGCCCCAGGGTTGTGGTTCTTTGTGGGATATTTGATTTGAGTGTGCGGCAATGCATTCTCCCAGGTGAGTTGTGTGGAGTTTGTGTTAGGGGTGTGTGTGAGTGGAGCTGCTGGTAACTATGGTCAGTGCTGTGAGTCCTCCTTCCCACCCAGCCAGATTCTCTACCATGGAACGTGCTTCCGTTGCAGGGAGTGCAAGTTGTCTTTCAGGATGTCAGTCAGTGGTGTCCTGCTGTCAGTGGTGTCCTGCTGTTGGTTGGTGCACAGTTGCCAGCAGGGCCTTGTGCTCCCCACAGCAGTAGCCAGTGTCAGCCATCTTGTCAGTTGTTTTCCACTCCCTGTGATGTGAGCATGGTTCATGGTGGTGTTGATGTACGCATTGTGAGGGTGGGCAATATCTGTGACTACGACCCCCATGATGCTATTGGCTACGCTGACTTGCCCAGCATACACAAGATTCCTTCCTTTGAGTGGGCTTCACTGTGAGGTGGTGTTGTAGTGGTGGCTACATGTCTAGATGTGTTTGTTAGTTATATTTGTGCCACTGCCTAGCTGTAGTTGTAGTTGTGTTTGTACATGTGATGACACAGTTACATATCACTATGAGATGGCATGTGTTGTGTTTATCTGACTGACATACACATTTTGGGATGATTCTGTTCTGGTTGGTGTGTATTTGCTTAGGGTGCATGGTTTGACTCTCCCCTTGACAGGGCCTGAGGTATAGTGGTTTGGCAGGAGGGCCACTGCCGGTGTGTTGGCTCAAGAGGTAGTCCTTCTTCAACAGCTCCTTGACCCTCCTGCGCACGTCATACCACCTGTTCTGGATGTCTTCCTTTGTGCGCAAACATGGTGATTGTGCGTTCACCCTGTCAATGATCCTCGCCCACATCTTGGTTTTCTGCGACATGGGGGTCTGTTGGACCAGTGTACCAAACAGCTGTGGCTCTACCCTGAGGATCTCATCTACCAGGACTTCAATTTCACTATCTAGGAACTTTGGATTCTTCTTGGGGGGCATGGTGATGGGTGGTGGTGGTGAGTGATGTGTGTGTTGGTGTGCAAGTGAGGGTGTGTGAGTGTGTGTTTTGCTGGGTGTATGTGAGGGTGCTATTTGTTGAGGTGCTGATGGTGTGTGGCTTGTGTGATGGATGAGCTGTGGGTATGTGGTTGCTGTCTGTTGAGTGCTGGCAGGTAATTTGAATTTGCAAAGGATCATGGTAGGGATTTGTGTCCTTTATATGGGTGGAGTTGGGGGTGTGTCTTTGTTCCCTGTTTCCCCACCCAGTATTTATTTGCTTTGTGTTTGCTTGTTTGGCCTTTTTTTGTGTTTTTTTTCCTTGGTTCTTTTTGTGCATGTAGGAGACGTTCTTCTGACCGAGTCGGACCCTCCAGTTGTCTCTTGCGTGCCTCTCCGATTCGTTCACGCTGTGTTTGTGCTGTTTTCTGTGCTGCGTACGCGTCGGTCGCTGGGTTTTGGGTTGCTTCGGCTCGCAGTTTTGAATGCGTGTCGGTCGTGCGGCTTGGGCTGCGTGCGACTCGGTCGTGTTTTCCACGCGTTGCATCGTACTTGGCGGGTCGGAGTTTGCGGGTACGTTTCGTTCGGGAGTCTTCCTGGTGCGTGTCGGTCGGTTCGATTCGCGTGGTTTTCCGGCCGGATGGCTGTTTTCCGCGCGGCTCGGTCGTTCGGCTTGTGTTCCGTACGAGTCGGTCGGATTTAGCACGCTTTTCATCGTACTTTGCGGGTCGGGCTGCACCGGTACGTGTCGGTCGGTATTTATTCCGGCTCCGAGTCGGTCGGTATTTTTTCCGGCCCGAATCGGAATCGGCCCCCTGGTCTTTCTGGTGCGGGGGACGACGGCGTAGGAGAGCTGGGCTGATCGTAGGGTCCTTTGGGGTGCGTGGAATTTGAGTCGGCTGTTCAGGTATGCTGGTCCGGTGCCATGGAGGGCCTTGTGTGCGTGGGTGAGCATCTTGAAGGTGATTCTCACCTCGACAGGGAGCTAGTGGAGTGTGCGAAGGTGCTGGGAGATGTGGCAGTGTTTTGGCAGGTTGAGGACCAGTCTTGCGGCGGCGTTCTGGATGTTCTGTAGCTTGCGGGTGAGGTTTTTGTTTATTCCGGCGTAGAGTGCGTTGCCGTAGTCGAGTCTGCTGGTGACCAGGGCGTGAGTGTCGGTCTTTCGGTGTTCGAGGGGGATCCATTTGAAGGTCTTATGAAGGAGGCGGAGGGTGTGGAAGCAGGAAGACGAGACAGAGTTGATCTGGCGGTCCATTTTGACCTCATCATCCAGAGCTAGGTCACAAATTATGACTTACCTAGATTGAATGCCTTCACAGGGATGGTGGCCTGATGGGGTCAGCAGACATTCATGTCTGTGATTGCGTTAAAATAAAGTATATTTTTTTAGTTCAACCTATTTTCCTTAAAGGAAACAGGGCTGTGATTAAGGAAAAAGGTTCACTCTGTTGTTTAAATTTCCATTTCAGAGTTGACAGTCATCCCCTAGACAACTGTTTCCCATCAAGCACACTGTTCCTAGCACTCACAGAGGGGAAAAGGTCCCCAGAGTACTCCTTTCCCTTTGTAAATGAGTTAGCATCTCATTCGAGAAGCCAGTTACTCTTCAATGGTTTTCAAATGAAGTTGCAGCTGCAAAGTATTGATACATTCCAAATCGCAATAAGCATTTAGGAAATAGAAAATAGTAATTTAGTGGTTCCAAACCCTGTGATTTGGAGAATCTGCAACCGCTAAATGACTGACTACATCAGGCCCAAAGTTCTGTGAAATACTATCACAGTCAAAAAGTAATATTTTCTGTTGAACAATTTTGAGGTTTTGTAAGAAATGTGATTTGCCTTGTTAATCTGTTGGACACAATAAGTATACAAAACAGTGATGGATGGATTGCTTCTATTAATCTCGGCCACTGGTAATCACTTGGGCTGCATCCCAATCCACAGTTATTCTGCACACCAGATCACCTCAGTTTAGATCCAGCTATATGCAAATCAGTTCTGACCCTGCTCTAAACGTGGTTCCTGGGCTCACTGAGCCACTGGAACCAATCTATACCTGACTGAAGAGCCTAACGAGGGTGAAACCGGTCCTAGGTTGCTTGTGTTCCAGTTCAGGGAGGGCCAGGTATAGCAGTTCAGGCTGCACTGTTCCCATGAGGAGTAGGGTAAAGACTGATTTGCATATGACTGGGTCCAAACTGAGATGGCATGGTGGGCAAAAACCATTGGATTGGAATGGGGCCTGTGCGATTGTTAGTGGCTGAGATTAATTCAGGCATTCTATCCATTACCTTGTTTTTTTTTTAATCTGTCTTGCCGATTATTAAAGTAGAAGATCTGCAACAATTAACAACTGAGAAAATCGATGGCAGCAGAACGTGGAAATGGGTACAGCATTCATGGTTTGATGCTGAGTGCAGAGTTTTCAAAAAAGGCCATAACTACTAATCTTGGGGCTGAGGTTTTTAGTAGTCAGCCTAAGGTAGGAAGAAGCAATGGAAGGAAAAGCTCTGGTTTGTCATGTGGAAGGCCTTGGGGTCATGAGATAACAAGAGCTCTCAAAATTTCCATATAGCCAGAAATCGATCTCACACTCCTCACTGGTCTTTAACAAGTCTTTCACCCCATTTTTGAAAAAAGTGTCATGCTTGACACAGTCATGGCTACCCCAGCAGTGATTGTGTCTACTATTTTCTCTTTAGACAAGAAGAAAGCAACACTGCAATAAAAAGTCCCGGATGACATTTGTCTAACTATCTCCTGCTTTGGTTTGTTTTCAATACAATTGTGGCCCTGACGAAACCATCCTGAAGTAGGTCGTGTCAATGTTCATTTAGGCGCCTGCTCTATGTTATCGCTTCATTTTTTAATAAATGTGACTGGAAATTTTTTTAAGGAGTCAAAAATGTGAACTCAATAACAGAGAAAGGTTTCAGTGAGGAAAGTCTACAGTGGACCAATGCTTTTCTCTTTTCCCACTAGTAGAGCAGTACACATTCTACCAAATAGTCTCCCTTTCCTGCATTCCTTGACATTTGTGTAGCCTTTAACACAGTTAATAAGGACAACATTGGAATAACCAGTCAATGTACTGGACCAGATCTGATCTATCTAATGTATCTAACCTACTCAGACAATAATGGTTATCACAGGAGCTAAGCAAGGGTGCCTAGTGGCTGTTAGATCTGATATCATTAGCATGGTATTCCCCCAATTTGCTTGCCGTCACCTCTCCTGCTGAATTAGTTTTTGTTGGCTTTAGGCTAAAGCGCTTATGCTCTCTCTCTCTTTGGTAAAACTGGACTACATGTAATTGGCACATTTAAGTTACTTGTAAATTCCTAGTAAATGGTATTAAATGTAACCAGGGCCTGTAAAATGAATGCTAATGGTGAGGCTGCAGCACACACCATGCCACCCACTAAAGTACGCTTTTAAAATATGTCTCAGGCCTACCAAGGCCTGTGTTGCAATTTTATAACAAACTACAATTTTCAACCTGGTTATATAAAGTGTTTGCCAGGCCTCAAACTTCATATTTAAAACATACAAATTACCCCTAAGGTAGGCCTTAAAGGCTCAGAGGACAGGGCAAATGGAAGGATACACTGTATCTAAAAAGTAGGGCATGTTTACTTCAATTTTACTTGTACTAGCAGTGAAAATCTCCTCAAGTCGTTTTTCACTGTGGTAAGGCCTATTTCTTGGTGCACAGACAGAATATCGAGTTGCAAATATCGACCTACTCTAATATCGAGTTGTAAATATCGTGATACAGAAATATCGACAGCAAGAATATCGTTGTCAAGAATATCGACTTTAAGGTAAGAAATATCGTTTTTGAAAATATCGAAGTTAGTAATATCGTTTGCAAAAATATAGGGGCCCATTACGATGGCGGGCGGAAGCACAACCGCCGTGCTGGCGGATGCAAAAACCACCAGTTACCGCCGGCACGCAGCAGTCCACACGCCCGCCCAATTACGATGCGAAAAGCAGGCCAAACACCGCCGGCAAGCCAGCAACACCGTCCGCCATCAAAGTGCGCCCGTACACGTAGCGGCGCAGCTCAACTGACACACACCGTCCGACGAAACACGTCCCGCCCGGCGCATAAATTACGATGCCGCAAACAAACGGCTCCCACGGCTAAGAGACACCGCACGTGAAAGAGAGGCGGTAACACGGACGCAGAGCACGGACAACGAAGAAGCGGCACCCCGGGCATGAATCCAGCACTGCAGGCCCTTCCCATGCTTCTGCTGATGCACCACCAAGGACGCAACGTACCGCGGAGACGCAGGTAGGCACACACACAACAAGTGCACGCAAACAGCGCACACAGCGCAAGGGCGGAAAAAGCGGACAACCCCCACCAGCGCGTGTACACTACACATCCACCATTGCATCCACATATGACACACAGGCCAAATCCTAACATCGCGGAACACATGTGTACACACCACCTGGGACTAGGAACCAACCACCCCGTCACGGCCCCAAAGCGCCGATGACGCCGCCACACATGCGCACAACGCAGAGGCCAACCGCAGCGCCATGCATGCGTCGCACACAGACACAGGGACACAACCAAGCAGCACACACATCAGCCCCACCCCGAACGCACATGACACGTGACAGGCCTGCCACAGACATGTCCCCAACGCCCAATTCACGGACAACACCCAACGCCACACAACCGACGCACACATGTCAGTGAAGTCACGCAACAGCAGGACACACCCCAGTGTAACAAACATGGCGTAGCACACAGCGGCGGCAACACCAACTAGGAGAAGCAGGGCCCCTTCGGGAAGAGGAACGCCAGTACCACACTGAAAAACCCATACCACCCTGCACATATGAACAAGACATATGAAACGGAACACCAAAGAGCCCGGGGACCGACAACAGGTGGCCCAAGAATAACATCCACACACAAGGCCCAACGCAGAGCGGAAAGGCAGCCTGCCGCCCACACAAGGGAGAGCAGACAGCACTGAATGACCTTCCATTCCTCTCCGAAACCACAGCCCTACGACAGAAGCCGGTGAATACAGCCATTGTCCAAGAATAGACCAACACAGGCATGCCGAGGAGACCGACCACAGGGCAGATAGCGCATATCACAGAAGCACACAACGGACGGGGAAGAAAGAAGAAAACACTCCCCCATGTCGGCCACATGCAAGTTAATTGGAAGGAGTCACACAGCACTGACCTTGAACTGTCTGAGAAGCATGTGGGAAGAGGGCCCGTGTCCTCCAAACAAGCCAACAGAACACAAGTCCTGTCTCCCTACGACTACACAGAGCTCACAGCAACCCCGGAGCGTGCACATTGCAGACTGCACACACAGCCGGAGCACGCCATCTCAACGAACCGCTGCGAAATGGCAACCGCAACACACCTACCCAACTACGCCGAACAGCTCAAGCTGTACAAAACCAACACGATACATACATTGGGATGCGATCTCCTGTCCCTGCTGAACGTAAGTTACCGACTGACTTACCGCATCACATTGTTCAGCTGCGTCATGCCCGTCTTCTACTGTCGGAGGTGTCCCTACCAGCATCCCGTCGAGATATGCCTCTCCAACCCGGCATGTCTGAAGGCGGACCTGCTACCACTACTCCTCCCTCTGGACGCACACGACAGGGCCTGCTCTGCCTATGGGGGCATGGCGTATGTGGCCAACATCGCACCCGCACTGAAATGGGACCACTGTGCCTCCACACGACGGATCATCGAGAACAGCTACATCGAATGTCACCCAGCATGCCCCATCATGGTCCTCCAAGGGACAACTTACGAACAACACCTTGAGAGCCACCATCCGCTTCATTGGCTGGCAAACATGTACACCACCAATGACATGGAAGCCCTGCTGGACGGCATCGCATACCTGACAACCTGTAAATACGTCGGACCACAACGCAGGTTCCCCGAGTGACCTATGAAGTCCAACCCCGCACCCATGCTCAGCTTCCGCACGGACTGGCCAGTCACCACCACAACAGCCATACCAAACGACCGGCAACTGTAACCACACCATCAACGACATCGCCATGACATCGGATATGACCGGGACATGCACACTGTTCCCCATCACATCCAGGAACACCGCATGCATCGTGGGAGGCAGTGGCATGGGCTCTGTGTATCGCACCCACATGGACGGAACTGCACGAACAACCAGGACACGACATGGATCCAGCGCACATGGACACACACACCGCTCAGTGGACATGAATAGGTCGCCTGGAGTCTGTGGGTGCTGCACCCCTCCCACCCCCGCCCCGGGAATCCCATACCAGGACCTTTGCATGGACGACAAGTGCATACAACAACAACACGACCCCAGTGACTGTGACATGTCCAGTAACCACCACAGTGCAACAACAAGTGGCACGCCGCTGCATGCACGCAAGCACATGCCCTGATGTCATCTCACATGCACGCGTGCATGAGGAACAACCGCAGCAAACCTGTCACATGGAACTGAGATGGACTGTGCCCATGATGCCGAGCGGTCTGGTAGGCTACATGTATACCGTCTGTGTCAAAGTCCGCAGCTCCGCAGCTATACGTAAATGTACATTAGCACAGCCTTGGCCAAGCAGATGTCACTCTGAAGCCCACATCCCACATGCAACAGCCAATCACATGTAACCCCACACCCTATCCAATTTGTAATCATGCTCAGTATATCCTCAACATGTATTCCGCTGCCAGTAGTGTCCACTATACTGCATCACAGAGGACAGAAGACTCAATATAATGTTTGAAACCAAAACTGTCTCCGCTGACTCATTTCACAAGTACGAATGAGAGAGGATGAGAGTATGTGAAGTACACGGCAGTCGTGACATGACCATGTAGTCCACTGGTATTGGATGTCAACGCAAATGAGTAGCACTACTGTGGAAGACACACATGTGTCGTGTGAAGTCGTATGGACGCAGTGCTCAGGTGGGTGGGTGCGACGGGTAGATGCGCACATGCCAAGTTGGAGCACGCCGTGTTGGGAGGGGTCATGAACAGTACACCACCGCTTCCCTGGGCATTGTGAGAGGACACCTGTCGGGGGAGTGAACACGTGTGTGCACAGCAGCCGGGCACACGTACAAAGCGGTACCAGGCGCACCTCAGCCCACCCTCTGTGGACAAGCTGGATCCTGTTGTGCGCCCGCCATGCCCCTTGACAAGGCACACACAGCCCCAGTCGACCAGGTGTAACCCCAACAAAGTCAATCCGCACAGGCGATACAGGGCACGGGATGGCAGTGGAGCATGGTGTGTGAGAGGTCTCCTCGCGCTCCTCCTGGTCATATCACGCAGGCAATAGAACCTCAACGTCCAGCATGGCAAAAAGTCAAATGGAAGTGTAGGGGGACGCACCACAGCACGAGCAGCACTGACGTCACGGGAGGTGGCTCGCACCATCCCATCCATTGCCCATCATACCAACCACGCCACATGCCATTGCGACTAAGTGCAAGCGCGTGCGCCACCACCCCTGAGCCCTCCCCAGAGAGGCCAAAGAGTGAATGTGTGGGCCATCAGCCACAGACGGACGCGGCCTGGCCGCAAGGGCAGCCACAGCCACTGGGTGTCGCAGGTGGCGGATCCGGAAGGCGAAGACTGTGATGCATAGTCCATGCAGGCCGGGTCTCCATTTGGGGCACCACGCAGGTGGACGGGCGTCCCGCCACACATCATACCCTGAGACAGCCCACTCGTGCAACTGGACCCACACATACACTCCTTGCCCTCTCTGGTGCGAGCTTGGGGCTGCCTGTGCAAGCGCTAGCCTCGCAGGTGAGCATGCATATTGGGGGGGCGAGGGGAGGACATGAGGGCTGGGGCGAAGATGACTGTATCACTGTCAGTTAGTACAAGGGATGACCCAGATGTGGAAAGGAAGAGACGTGTCCCGTGTGTACTGCAACTAGTCGCCAATCCAACTACCCCCCATGTCCGGAATGTAAGCCCGCACCTAGGCCCGCCCATCCGCCACATCGAACATACCACCAGCACGACAACCTTCCCATTCGAAACACTGACTGGGGGTGGCGACCAGTGAACAATCATGTGTAGCCTACCCACGCGTACATGTGGGCCCTCCATGATCCATGTCACCTGCGGCAAAGACATGACATGCGCAATGAGGGAAGTGAGGAGAGCTGTCCGCCCCACGCGCAGAAGGTGCATCAGCTCCACAGACCCAGCAGCGAGTCCAGCAGGGGTCACATGTGCAGGGGCAGCTGTGCCTGGTGTGAAGGCACATGCATATAGACAGCACATCGACCAATGTGTAGTCTGCCCACATCCACAGTCCTTCATCATGCGGACATAGGAATTGAACACAGGGCAACACATCTTAGTTGGTGCACCCACCGTGACCAACAATGCGCAATCATCGACGTACCCGCCCTGTGCATGGCCCCCCACCCAACGGAGGCACATCCAGTGCCACCATCCCACACACACAAGCCTTCCACGGAACATGCTGTGTCCAATGCTCAGTACAGAGTCAGCGCCCATCTGGTGGATCCTGAACAGGATACACATGCACACACATGCCAGCTCCCACTATGTACGTCTGCCACCTGGCACGTGCAATGTAACCTATCACCTGTGACGTGTGACTGCAAGCACACAGCCGTCTTGGCATGGGGCTGTCAATGTGGACACCAGTCAATGTTTCGGGAGCTGTGATCCGTACAGTGCTGTACATAGGGTGCAGTGCTGACACCTACTACTGTCTCATATCCCCTCGTGCCACAGGTCCCACTTGTATTGGCCGCTCAGCCCGTGCCCACATCGTCGTCGTCGTGTGCCATACTCATCCAGCCTCGGAAGCAGTTCCATGCTCAGCAGACACTCATGTTGCCGTGGCGTTGCCGCTTGACGAATATGCAGTCAGTCCCCATCAGCACGCCCCGCAAGTCATTGGGGCCTAGATCCCCATGTGCATGCACATGGCAGTGGTATGTCTCACTTGCCATTGCCATTGTTGGGAGACCTGTGTAAGTGTATTGTGGCCGTGCCGTCCCAGCTTGACAGCTGGGCTGTGGCTCATGTGCTTGCTCAGTCATGTCAGTGATGTGTATGCGAAATTGCTATGTGTCGTGTTGCTTTGACATGTGTCCTCTGCCATTTAACCCAGGCGGAGACCGAACATTGACCTCCCATACCAATTGCTGGCGGACATGGACGATACAGAGGTCATCAGGAAGTTTCGGCTGGACAGGCCAACCCTGCATCGACTGTGTGCCATGTTAGAGCCCCATCTCCGTCCCCGCAGGGTGTATCCGACTGCTGTCACCCCCACGGCTAAGGTGATGGCCGCCATGCATTTCTTCGCCACTGGGTCATTCCAGCACACAGTGGGCAGTGGAGGAGGGATGTCCCAGCCCATGTTCAGCAAGGTGCTGAGGGATGTACTGGCAGCCATGATGCTGTACCGAAACAGGTACATCAGATTCCCCAGGGCTCGTGAATTGGCGGCAGTGAAGGGTGCATTCTATGCCCTTGGCAGAATCCCACACGTCGTGGGAGCCATTGACTGCACACATGTTGGCCTTGTTCCACCACAGGCCACTGAGCACCTGTACCGCAACAGGAAGCACACGCACTCCCTGAATGTGCAAGTGGTGTGCCTTGCGGACATGGTGATCACCCACGTGTGTGCCAAGTTTCCAGGCTCGGCACATGACGCACACATAATGCGCAACAGCATCTTGCCACGACTGATGGCCAATATGCAACAGGATCGTGCCTGTATTGTCGGTGAGTATGTGGAGTGGTGTAGCGTGCTGGTTGTGCGATGCTGTCCCCTGTCCAGTTGGAATAGCAACGGTTCTCTGTGTCCCTCACACCCAGGTGACTCTGCGTATCCGAATGGGGCATGGCTGCTCAGTCCATTGAGGAATCCTCGCACCCCAGCAGACGATCGATACAATGAGGCACATGGGAGGACCAGACGTGTGGTCGAGCGTACCTTTGGCCTCCTCAAGTCCAGGTTCAGGTGCCTGGACCGCACCGGGGGTGCACTGGCGAACTCCCCACAGAAGGTGTGCCAGATAGTGGTGGCGTGCTGCATGCTGCACAATCTGGCCATTCGGAAGCAGATCCCCCTCATTGTGGATGACGGAGATCAACCAGGGCCCCAGCCCGCAGACCAGGACAGCTCGAGTGAGGTGGACAGCGGAGAGGAGGAAGCTGGGAATGTGCGCCAGCAGCTCATCGCCCGCTACTTCACTTGACGGTGAGTGTCCATGTACGACGGATGATGTGTCTGTATCTGTGCAGGTGTGTGTGTGCTGTGTCAGGGTGGCCGTATGTTCACTGCGTGCAGTGTGTCAACGCTCCATGGCCAGGGTAGTATGCCACTGTTGGTGACTGTGGCATTGTGCCCTATTGCTCTGTGCGATGTGTGTACATTGCTTGTAGTTGTTGACATGTACTGTGTGATGGGTGTGTGACACACTCATTGAATGTGCTCCTGTTCTGTCTCCCACCCCTAGGTCCCTACAGGCCCTCCGGATTCCATTGCCATGCCACGCATCAGGTGCCTTTCCGCCCAAGGTGGCCGTTGTATTCCGTACAAATAAAACACAGGGCACAAACAGCAGTTAGTGAAAAAGGTGCATTTATTACAAACTGTGACATGTGATTGTGTGTAAGGTGATGACAAAAGTGGTGCGTGCAGTGACAATGAGCTGTCGGTCATGGCTGCGTGAAGCTCAGGGTGTACCCACTGGTTCTATGTCCATAGTCCAACACACACATGCCATCCAGATGGCTGTGTGGAGTGGGATCGTAGAGCAAGTCAATGCAGTGGCTGGTCAAGGAAGGCTGGCGGAAGGCTGGCTGGCTGCCTCACTTGCGACTGGAGCGTGCGAAGTCCTCCCGGGAGATCTGTTTCCTCTTCGGACGGCCCCTTCCACGTTTGGGAGGGGGTGTGTGGTGGCGACCTGCTGGTGGTGGGTGAGGTGTGCTCACTGGCTGTGGACGCAGGGGAAGTGGACACTGCTGCCCGACCCTGCGCCCTAGCAGGTGGTGGCGGAGGTGGTGTTGCTGGCCTTGCCTGTGACCCCACCGCCACCACCAGCTGGCCCATGAGGTCCACGAGTTGGTCCATACGGGACACGAATTGGCCCATATGGGCGTCCATGGACCTCAGCACCCCCAGCACCTCACGCGTGTCTGTAGCTGACCTGGCCCATTGTCCTTGGGCCTCTTCATAGGCCCCAAGGACTCTGGCCATTTGAGGCAGGGCATGGCTCCCAGGGAGGCTGGCGTTTCCCTGACCCTGCTCCTCCTACCAGTCCTGCTGCCACCGGCCTGCCCACTAGCCACATTGCACACCACAGTCCTCGCTGTGGCTCCCAGGAGTGGATCCAGTCGGCCGGGCCACCACCTGCGCTGGGGCTGGTGCCAGCGAAGACGTGGTGGTGGTGGTGGCGGTGGTGGTCGGTGCGGCGATGGTGGCGGTTGCGGCAGTGGTAGTGGCCGCAATGACCGTGGGTGTGGCCGCAACGACAGTGGCAGCAGGGGGCTGGGACTGTTCAGCATCCCTGGATGATGGGTTGGTGGGTAGGAGGGGTCCTGGGGAGCGGCTGGGCCCTGCCACACCAGATGGGCCTGCTTGGTGGTCCGTGTCCGAAGAGGAGGACAGATCCTCCAGATCCGTGTGTCCTCGTTGGGGGCTTGTGGGCTGGCTGTGCTGGCTGCTGTCTCCATCCCCAGCATCCGGCAGTTCATCACCTGTGGAGGGAATGAGATTTGTTATTGTGTTGCACCTGGCGAAGTATGTATTTTTCTGTCTGACATTG